>ONZH01026536.1:0-17999 GCA_900303285.1 Rhinella marina | reverse complement strand
TCAACCCCGTTTAGCCACAACAAAAAAGTTTAAAAAAAACTAAAAAAAAAAAAAAAGTTTAAAAAAAAAAAAGTTTTAAAAAAAAAAGTTATAAAAAAAGTTAAAAAAGTATAAAAAAAATACATCTTTTAATTCCCCCCCACACAATAAAAATATGTCCAAGCTTCCTACTTCCAGCACTTCCCAGGCAAGGAGTGCAACAGGAGGCGGTGAGGGTAGGAGAAGTGGCAGCACCAGACCCGGTGGCAGCCGGGGTAACAGGCGTGGCAGCAGGGTGCAGCTACCCCTGACGGCCACTGGTCAAGTAAGAACCACACAGCTAGCGGTTATAGATTGGCTTACCCAATCCTTCAGTTCCACCGCCCAAAGCTCCCAAACGAGGAGTCAAGCATCGGCTGGATCATCCGACACCACCCTTACATGGGACGGTCAGCGAGAGTCCTCTGCCCCGTCCCCTGTTATTAGAATGCCACTCTCCTTTGGGGCACCTTCTGCCAGGGAACTCTTTGCAAACCTTGATCTGCCCTTGGAGTCTCTACCACTTTTTAGTGATGAGGGGAGGAGGAGGAAGTCCACCAAAGTCAGCGGGTGGAACGTACTGAGACTCCAGAGGAGGTGTTGGCTGTAAGCAGTCAGAGACAAAGCCAGGGAGGGGCATCCAGTGCCACACCTGATATCCTGTCCCAGCCACCGGAGGAAAGTAGCAGTGGTCCTGACTTTGATGATGATGTCGTTGATCGGACGTGGCGCCCTCAGCAGCATTATCCTCAGCATCATCGGTGGAGGAAATAGAGGTGCCACCGACGCAGCAACATCCCACTGTTGCAAGCAACCGAGGCACAAGAGGGAGGGGTAGAAGAGAAGCTACCAGGCAGAGATCACCCTCTCAAAGCCTTGGTCCTGAGAGGGCACCCTCAGGCAGCAGTGGCAGTCAACAGCCAGCAAGACCCCCCGTGGCTGTCAGCAAACCACGGTCCTCAGTTGTCTGGCAGTTCTTCCGCCTGGGGACAGATAAGCATATCGCTTTGTGCCTGCTGTGCAATGAGAGGGTCAGTCGTGGTAGGGGTGATAATCTCGGGACAACATCCATGCGAAAGCATATGGAAAGGCAACACCAACAGGCCTGGAAGAACCGTGACCCCAATACCACCTCCTGTCAGGATGCACCATACACTGCAGATCCCATCATGCAGCATCCTCTCACTGGAACTCAGGGCTCGTCAGCCTCAGTTGCCAGCAGCAGCACGGTGTCACTGCCATGTACACCGCTAATGAGGCAGCAATCCCTGACTGAGTCCATGGGCAGATGTCAGGTGTATTCCAGCAGCCATCCCATGGCCCAGAAACTGACCGGACACCTGGTTAAGCTGCTGGTATTCAGTCCCTGCCCTTCAACCTCGTGAACTCCCAGCCTTTCAGGGATTTCATGGCATGTGCGCACCCCAGATGGCGAGTCCCCAGCCGCCACTACATCTCTGGAAAAGCTGTCCCATCACTGCACAGTTATGTGCAGAAAAAGGTGGGCGACTCATTGGGACTCTCGGTGTCCAAGAGCGTGCACCTGATGAGTGCTGATGTCTGGTCCTCTAATTATGGGCAAGGGCAGTACAAGTCTGTTACTGCCCATTGGGTCAACATCCTCCCAGAAGACTATTAGGAAGTTGGCCCATTCTTGCCACTGTCACCTCCACGGTGCTTTAGGGGGCCAGCAGTGGGAAGCAGAAGTTCTGCCTCTACCACCTTGCAAACATCCGCCGCTTCTACTGCAGTCCAACCTGCCCCGGTGTCTTACCACCGATGTCAGGCCCGGCGCTCTCAGGCTGTCCTCCATTTGGTGAGCCTGAGTGAAAGGAGACACAGTGGGCAGGAGCTCCTCCGGACCATCAGGGAGGAGGTAGATCATTGGCTGACCCTACGTCAACTAACGGTGGGAAGTGTGGTAGCAGACAATGGGAGGAACATTGTCTCTGCAGTGCAGCAGGGAGGGCTGAGTCATACACCTTGTATGGCACATGTGATAAACCTCATAGTGCACAAGTTTCTTAGATAATTTCCTGTACTACAAGACCTTATGAGGATGTCACGCAGAGTGTGCAAACACTTCAGCCACTCCTACACTGCAAGGAACACCCTGCTCAGGATCCAGAGACAGCGCAGTCTGCCCCAACATCGGCTAATCTGCGACGTGCTAACACTCTGGAATTCTGCCCTCCATATGCTGGACCGCCTGTACGAGCAAAGGTCAGCCGTTACAGACTACCTCATGGGGCAATCAGGCAGCTTCACGCCACACTGCGACTTCCAAGTCACACACTGGCAGATGATGCGTGAAGTCTGCCAATTGTTGATCCCTTTTGAGGACGCGACTTTGTTTGTGAGCAGGAATGACTATGGGGATCAACGACATCATCCCACTCGTCCATGTTCTGGAAAGTGCGCTGAAAACCATCATCAGCGAGGATTCCCAGGCCACCACTCCAAGGCTGAACATCGCCTTGAGCCCAGAGATGGATGAAGTGCAGATGGACGGTGAGGAGGAGGAAGATGTCCATGCCCAGCCATTCCACACACCGCCACCTGGCTTCTCTGCCTCTCAATCACAGGAGGAGATGGAGGATGAGGTGGTAGAGGAAGCGGAGGAAGACCCCAGCAGACCCTGGAACTATACCGAGGACAGTGTAGAGGAGAGGCGCTCATTGTCCTTTGTGCAGATGGGAAGGTGCCTGCGGGAGTGTCTGAGGAGTGACAGCCGGATTGTGGACACTTGCCAGAGGGACCAATACTGGCTGGCCACCCTGGAGGACCCTTGCTTCCGCCGCAAAATGGCTGAATTTTTTCTCCTATCAGAGAGGAAGGCAAAACTGGGGTACTACCGGGACCTACTCACCAGACAGCTGGTCTCTACTTACCAGCCAGGTTCCCAGACAACATCCGCTAGGGGGGAACCAGCGCGCTCCACTACCACCACCACTAGTGGAGGCGTGAGAAGTCGCTACAGCCTCCAATCGCTGATTAGCGATTTCATGCAGCCAGCTGCTGAAGAGGGGACACAACACCGGACTCATGGCGTGGACCAGCATGAGCTCACCCACCAGGTCACTGCCTACCTGGATTGTACCCTGCCCCAAAGTGTCACCGACCCCATGCAGTACTGGGCAGAGAAACTGGACATTTGGCCTCAACTGGCAGAGTTTTCTTTGGCTCTGCTGTCCTGCCCAGCCAGTAGTGTCGCGTCTGAGAGGGTGTTCAGTGTGGCGGGTAACATCGTAACACCGCAAAGAACGAGGCTCTCTTGCCACAGTGTTGAGATGCTGACTTTTATAAAGATGAATCGTGCCTGGATTACATCGGATTATACCACCCCCCTGCCTGATGTGAATGACTAAGTCATCAGTCACCCGTCTTTCATGGCAATCCGTGTGTCCAAGAAAATGACCTTAAGATCCCAAATATGTGCCCAACGTAAAAATCCGTAATTTAACTTTTTAAGTAATGTTCCCCCCTTAGACCTCAAATTAAAAAAAAATCACCTTAAAAATTCCCTACTTAATTCGGATACATTTAAATAAACAGAACCCCATCTCCAAATTTAATGCCCATGGTGTGTTTGTGCCATTTAACATCTCCACACCAGATTAATGCCTCACACCGGTGCACCTTCCAACCCATACCCCAAGAACAATACTATTCCTAAAATAATCCCACGACCTATGCTTCACAAAGTGGGGATTTCACCTTTTGTGAACTATAGCCGTGGGTTTCTATCCCTGGCACCAGTGCCAAGGAACACTACTCACCATTTTGTGAGCGGGTACTAACTGTTATTGAGGTATTTTGTTGATATCATGAGAGTAGTAAAATCTTGCACCGCAAATCCCGATGGGGTTCTTCTCTGTGCGAATGATTTCACGCCTCTCATGCAGTCACGCGTGGAATAAGGCTGTCTATGGGGTATATATCACGGAGGCTGCTGTCCTTCAGCTGTGATATAAAACACCTCCACAGTTAGTTACAGCAACAAACAGTTGCTGAAAGGCAGGTTAACTTGCCTTATTTACGGGTGCCTTTACAATGGGATGCTTTTTTTGGGTTCTCTGCTGCCTAAAATCCACAGCGCATCGTTGGCTGATTTTATGCCACCTTCAGTACTATGGGGCTGGACGCAAATACCCAGTTCAGCGCAGAACTGCGTATGTCCGGACGGCACCATAGTACTGAACGCCGTTTGGTGAACGGTATAAAAATGCCCTGTGGATTTTACTCAGCAAGACCCGCAGCCCCATGTGAAGGTACCCATAGGGTGAGGTTTTTTGGAGTGACCAAAGAGAGGGTCGGGAAGGTCACTCCCATACCCCATCAGGGTTTTTCCCTACCCCACTTTAAAAGATAAGTCCAGGCAATTAATTACTTTCTGTGCCCTTATGACCCAGAACTTAGGCCATTCACACGACCTAAGGAATGGGGCCGTATCCCGCAATTTGCGGATAGATACGGCCCATTCACTTACGGGTCCGTGTGAATGGGGCCTTATAAATTGCCCGGACTTATCCTTATAAGCCAGCTGGTGACAGACTTAAAACACAAAAGCATACATCCATTGGGTTGGCCTGCACTCGGTAGGGAATCAAACTGGTGTATCAAAGATATATATATATATATATATATATATATATTATATATATATATATGTCTTGCCAACAGCCATAGCCCAGATTCAACAGGTTTTACACCAGAGTAGTTGGCGTCAATTTGTAAAGCGAGTGCCAGTGAGGTGTCCATTTCATGAAAAATTGGACACGTATTTTTGGATAATGGAACTGCATAAAGCCTTCTTGAATCTGTGCCTTTTTAAATGTCCTTTCTTCACCTCATGGATTCTGTGGGTGAGGTTGTCTGTCTATTTCACCGTATCCGTTCCTACTAGACTAGCTGTAATGTTAGAGGTTTTTTTTAACGTTGACTGTCCTGTGCTTGAACTCTACATCAACATTTTGTCATGTATAAAATGATTTTTACAAGCGTGCATATTCTTAGCTTCCAACTTCAGTTCTCTGTACTAGGCCTTCTGGGTCCAAAAGAATACCTGCTCCTACTAATGCCCCACCGTCAATTGTCTATTTGGAACATACTGGGTGCAAATCAAGTGCTGCCTCCTCCTCCTCCTCAACTTGTCTCTTCTCAACCCTACTGGTTCACCACCAGGCCATCAAAAATAAATGTTTTCAATGTCTGTTCCACACCAGGCCTTCTACCATAATGTTTTCAAGGTCGGTTCTTCCCTCAAAAATAATGTTTTCCAAGGGTCTGTTCACCACCAGGCCTTCTACAATAATGTTTTTCAAGGGTCTGTTCACCACTACAATAATGTTTCAATCAATCATTCAAATCATGTCATAATGTCATAATAATCATAATGACCCTTTCCCCCTCCAGGGCCCTCTAAGGTGATTTTCCTTTATGTCCCAGTGGTAGGAGTGCCAAGGGGTATTTAGGCCACTCAAGTCTTTGGTGGGATTGTCACGGTGTTCCTACCTCGTGAGATGGACAGGCCCCAGGCGGTGGCTCCAGCTGCAATAAATTACTAGTAGTAGTAATTGAGGGTCGTCAGGTGGGAATGATGCGCAGACTTGTGGAATGGTCCAACCTAGTTTTATTAACTTATCTTTGAATAAGGTTCATCCTCCAACTTGGTGTCCAGCAAGTGCAGCTTATTGCTTATACTTGGCAGATGCTTGGAAATTTAGGTTTCAGGCTTCCTGTTCCAAGCTGAGGTTACCTCTTAAGTCTGGCTTCCCTTGAGAGTATTTGGTTGTGGCCTTATTGCAGGCCATATTACTCTGTCTTTAGGGTACAGCAGAGCTGAAGGTGCTCTCCTGTCCTGCACATGTCCTCCCTGATCAGGGGTACAGGGACAACTCCTTGACTAAACTGTCATTTCCTCCTCACTGCAGGAAGTTGGAAGAACTTAACTTCTCTCCAGCAGAGGGGGTCAGAATGGACTAAGGACCGTACCATTCTGGTAAAAACTACATCTGAACTGCCATAGTATTTACTGACACCTGCTGGTCACCAGATACATTAAAATGACATTACATACAATATAGACTATTGCTTACGTGCTGGTAAGTTCTGCCTTGTGAGTAGGGTGTCGTCCTCTGTTATCCCTCTCAGCAACGAAACCTATGTAAACTGCACTACCAACATTCTGACGACTCTGAATATTCTGGCCACGAATACAGAAAGCATAGGGGGTGTCTACCTCTGTAATCCCACCATTGTGAAATGATAAGCCCGCACGGGTGGCTTCATTTGTATCCCTTCGCACCAAGCCTGATAATGCTTTAGCTTTGTCACCTTGATGTTATCAGTAGCTGCAAGTTACTTTTTTCCTGCGGAGGTGGTGCTCAAGGCCTCAGGACATAATGAACTAGGAGATACTAACTGTTCTGCCAAGTTACAGTGAGGACTATCTCCCTGACACATATAGAACACTTATGCAGCGGATAACCCTGAAGAATAAGAGAAATGTTTGGGCTCTGCACCTGTACCATGAACCGTTAGTGTGAACGCTCAGAGCAGCTATATCTAGTTAGAAAGTAGGTGTAACTATCTGCTGTAGTTCATGGAGGACAATTGTGGCACCTGCAAGAAACACACACAATGGGCAATATTCTTATCGTGCTAATCAAGAAATTTAGTGCAATTAAGTGCAAATATATTAAAGCATAATATAGGATATCGTGGTTACTTCAAGTCATCTTTTCTTTCTTTGGGCTTAGACGAACAAGCCCAAATTCAATTGAAATTTGTAATCCACATGGGTAATAAAATAGGTTTAAATAGTGAAATGTTTCTTGACCAAACCTTTTAAAGTGATTTCATAACACCTTGAAAAGGGGTAAAAAGATGTGGTGCGCAAACTGGCATAACTTTTATTGCAGATGGGGGGGTAGCCAACGTGTCCATCATGGTGGAGACTTAAAACTGGCACAGACTTTATAGTCACAGGTAGTACATTTTAGTTACCCAGCGAACGATGGGTTCTGTCGAGTCGTATGTCGGTTACGAGGTGGGGAATCGGCCTCGGTTGTGGACCTCGTAGCCGGCGCGTCTCGACTCGGACTTTGCCGAGTATGCTGGTTCCTAGTGCACAGCTGGTTGCGTCCATCTTTGGACGTTGCGCTCGCTTGCAGATCTCAGCTTTATCCCGGTAGATGAGGCACTCGGGGTCGGCACAGCTTGCTTCGATAAAGTTGGTCGCAACCCCGGCTGGTCTAGGTGTAGGCTCATATGGTCGGTGCCCCAGACCATATCCCCCCAACTAGGGCCACGCTGACAGGACGCCATGTTGTTGTCTCTCTCTTTCTTCGCATACACCGGAGATGAAGGAGGAGCTAAGGGGGTAGAGTCTTCGCTCTCAATGCTCCACCCAGCAAGTTCCTGGTGGGCTGGATTGGATTTTCCCGCCGGCTACAGGGGGGCCGTGCCATGGTTTTCACGCTCTTGAGGGGACGGTTTCTTTGCTTCAGCATGAAGAAGCTGCGCCACTACTGAGAAAATGGCATTTTTAACTCTTCTGGTGCCGGCGAGCAGCGTTTTGCACCGTCTGCACCGCAGAAACTGTGTCAAAGTCATTTTTCAGTAGACATCTGTCAGGTTTTCTGACTAATTCTTTGGCCTTGTAGATAAAAGGCTATTAGTTTAAAGTCTGTTTTAGGGATGGTTGAGCTGTGGCATTAAAGGTACAGGCACTTCAGACTCATCCTGTTCGTGACGTTAATGCGTACATATTCAGTTAAGTAGCGTACCTTTGAAAACGCTACACTGTATGTTCGTTACTTGAGTAGGATTAGACGCAGTGTATGAGTACGCTAATGCGTACATATTCAGTTAAGCAGCGCACCTTTGACAACGTTACACTGTATGTTCGTTATTTGTGCGGGAATGTTCGCATTAGCGTATGCATTAGTGTAAATTTTCAAATATGCGTATATTTTGCGTCGCCATTGTTGAAGTCACTTGGATATTTTCCACTTTTTTCATTGTAATAGAAACTGCAAGTAAACGAAACTATACCCTATCTGACTCCCATTATTGTAGAAGCAATTATTCAGCTGTTATAGCAAGGTTCGTTTTAGGTTCGGTTCGTACGAATCCGAAATTCAAGAAAGTTCGCCGAAGCGAAGCGAACCGAACCTTTCAAAAGTTCGCTCATCCCTAATTGTGATGTTTTATTTTTAACTCTATTAAATGACTATTACAGACCCTACTTCTACTTTCTCATTCTTACAACTCACCAAGGTTAATGATGATTATGTTCCTATGTCTCCTAGTGCCTCATAAGTACAGTAATTATCTACGTACAGTACCTTAGACAACAATCAGGCACTAGAAGGGGAGTTAAAAAGGTATTTATTTAGTTTTTTATGAGTATGCTTTATGAGAGCTGCTATATTATGCGTGAACTTAACATAAAGAAAGTCACTATAAGTGAAAGTGTTTATTTATAAAGGCATTGTTTTTAAGTGGTATTTCTGAGGAAAATCACACGAGCTAATAGTTACAGTATTTATAAAATGTAAGCCCTCATATGAGGAAAGAGAAAGCTATAACAATTTGTCTAAAGTACTCTATATAAAGTGTATGCAAATATGGTAGTAAAGACCAATATGTTTTTTCATAGCTCTGCACCAGTCTGTTGTACCTATTGATGCCTATCCTGAAAAGAAAGGCACAAAAAGATATCTTATGCCTAAGTTCACTGACTTTTTTAAAATGATCAGGAATGCTAAAATACAGTAGATCTACAGTGCCTTGAAAAAGTATTCATACCTCTTGAACATTTTTTTCACATTACACCCACAAACTTAAATGTATTTATTGAGATTTTATGTGATAGACCAATGGTTCCATAAAGAATAAAGAATTCAGCTATATTCAGCCCCCTTAAACATGATTGCAGTTTGGGTTGAGGTCCTGGACTGGATTCAGGACAATGAACAATAGATACGAAAGCATAGTTTAATAGTCCAGAGGTTAGGAATTACTGGGTATGTGGTATCAGACTTCAGGAACAGACATACTTTTAGTTAAATAGGCCAGTGTTCAGGTAACACAGGTCAAGTAGACCAGTATGTTTTTCTCCCTAAACAAGGCACCTTTAATTTCTGTGGGCCAGATGGACACGCCTATGTAGGTTTGTTAATGACAAATACACACCCAGGAACTTCAGCTAAATTTTCACTTTAATGGCGGATCTCAACAGTTTAAGCTGGGCCAAACTAAAATAATTGTTAGTTTCATACTTCAAGCTTTTATTGTTGTCTCTGTTATATAGATAGTGTTCAAACCTTTACTTATTATAAAAATGCCACCCAAAACTGTATAATTTATTTAAGAAGTCCAAGGCATCATATATCAACTGGGTCTACAAAATAGAAAATATTTCAGCATAGCATAGTAAAGGCTGAAATTGAAAAATAAAATTCTGAACTAGTCTGATCCTTAAGGGATTAAACTTCTTGTATTATTTAGTTTGACACCATGTTCGCATACAGCAATAACCAAAACTACAAAAGTTCTAGCATTCATAGCAAATATCCACATGAAGGTAGTTCAGAAAAATATGTAAGACATTTGAATACAGCAGATTTCAGATACATGATATCAATGAGATTAGAGGAAAACAAAAGAACAACAAATTATATAGTGGGTGAGATGGATATCAGGAATATAGAAATATACTGACATACAGCACCTTCTGTGCTAAGTATAGCATGTTAGAGTCCTTGGATATCAACATTGAAAATCTAAAGTTGCCAAATAAGTGTCAATTTTGTTTACAGTCAAAGTAGTAGTTAAGAAAATGGAGAACATGAAGGGATAAGGTTCACAAAATATAATTTAAAGCTATTTGCCTTGAATATGTGGAGACCATTGGACATATCCAATGCATATGTAGATGTGAACTAGCTGATCACCTAAAACAAGATGGGGAATTTGAAGGATAGATGCAGTGGAGACACTGAAGCGCTAAAAGAACATTTTACAGGATTTTAACTTCAGTTTCAGCAAGAATAATCTCTGTCCAATGTAATACTTTTTTCATCAAATTCCTTCAAGTTAAACCTTTCATTTTCAGTTTTGTTTCAATGAATCTCTGCCATACAGAGAACATTGAATCACTAATAATTTATTTTTTTCTCGCTCTTCAAAGGAACAACTGTTTTTGCGCAACCTCTGTTAGTATAATAAATATAATACTAACAAAAGATCTCATTTTACATGTAGTATTATAAATGAAAGGGCACAAAAAGATTGGAATACGAAAGCGCCATACAAATGATAATAAAAGACAAAACTTTCTAGTACAGACAAACTGTATGTGGAATTCAATTTGAACAGTTAAAGAAATTTCAAAAAGATTGGTTAGAAAAGTCAAAATGATGATTCAGTTGTGGAGAGAAATATGTGTTTCAAGGTTTAAAATTTAAAAGCTTGCAAAAAATGTTAAGAAATAAACTGGGGAACAAATACAACACTTACATGGAAACCTATGGGGTCATTTATAAAACTGGTGTAAAGTAGAACTTGCTTAGTTGAGCCTGGAGCCTGGTAACTGGCCTGTCTGCAGATAAAAAGTGAAAAAGAGGTCAAACTGTAAGTGTTTTGTCTGTTTCCAAATTAATGTGAATTATTTTTCTTGATTCAGAGGGTCACTGTAATTTAAATATCTTATAAAGGCCCTTGCTTCATTGTGATTTAATAACAAACAAAAATACACAAGAAGCTCATGGTAATTGGCTGCGAGGCAAATGGTAGGTTTTGTTGAAAACACGCTAAGTCATGATCAAACAGCAAGTGGATGAATTCTTAATGCTACTAGTCTAATGAAACTTCAGAAGGAGAGTGAACACCAAAATATCTTTAATCTAACGGAAAAATAATTAACATAGCAGGTAGGGGCGCACTGTTAATTAGGAAAGATGAGGCGATTGCTGCAGGAGGCAACACCTAGAGACAAGTGGGTGCTGCAGCAAGATCTTAGGCAATGAGCGCTTCCATTGAGGAAGTGCTTAACTCTTCAAATTCAACTGTATCACTGTCCTGAGGGCGGTGATACAGCTGAATGCTCTGGCAGGGCATGAAAGCAATGTCTCCCTGCTTAGCCACTCTTTCTGATAGACTTCAGGCTTAGTGTCTGTAGCCGAGGCTGGCACAGGCAGCTTGATGACCTCTTTCACCTGATCCCTGGTTTGTTTAACTACACTGTTCCTGAGGCCCAGTTTCACATATCCAGTACTGCCATACCTTTGGACTATCTCTATTATACATCATTTTTTCTTGTTCATTATCCTACCCTCACTGGTATACAGTGATATTGATTTTTTGATGTCATATTCTCTAGCAACCGGACATCTATCCTATTTCCATTTAATATGGTTATACCTTTGACATTATCCACGTAATATAACACTGGACTAGATTAGGACACTTTAATCCTGAAGTCAGTCTAGTATGGCTACCCAAACTGTTGTTATGTAAAAAGGAGTGTTCTGTAGGTGAATTGTTTTGTTGTCAGGTTTTGTTCCCACTTTGTTCCCTTTGCAGCAAAACTGACCTGTGTCCTTCATTATTTGGGTCAGTACAATTTCAATGATACCACATATGTATAGG
Source organism: Rhinella marina (assembly GCA_900303285.1). Lineage (NCBI taxonomy): Eukaryota > Metazoa > Chordata > Amphibia > Anura > Bufonidae > Rhinella > Rhinella marina. The sequence continues at coordinate 6,323 of ONZH01026536.1, read as the reverse complement.
TTTTCTTTATGTCTAAATAGTAATAAATTTAAACTTTGAAAAAAAATATTTTTACATCACATGCATATTTATATTTATGTCTACTGAGTTGTGTGGGGGCTCATTTTTTGCGGGACAGTTTGTTGTTTTTAATGATACCATTTTTATTGATACCATACCTTTTTTACGTTACTTCATTAGCCATATTGCAAATATATTTTTATATTTTAATAGTACAGGCGTGACTGCATAGTGATGCCCATGATGTTTCTATTTTTTTTTAAATTATTTATGTATTTCTTTTTATTCTACGGAAAGGGGGTGATTTAAACTTTTTATTTTTTATTTTACATTTTTTACACATTTTTTGACAGGTATTTTTGTACAGAATTGCTCATTTCATATGTTGGCCTGCTCCCTCCTGCCAAAATAGGAATTGCAGTTTCAATACCCTGGATCTCTTCAGAGAGACCTGGTGTATTTAAACCAATTATCGGCTTCCTCATTGGCCGCAGAGGATGCCAGTAAGAAGGTTTTTCACCCTTTAGATGCCCTGATCTTACTTAATCACAGCACCTAAAAACTTTATTGACTACGATTGGTATTATTGCTAGTTGCGGTCATTAGCCGAGGGTTTCTGCTGTTTTAACCACTTCCCATCCAGGCCATTTACCCCTTTCCTGACCAGGCAAATCTGACATGTGTCACTTCATGTGGTAATAACTTTGGAACGCTTTTACTTATCCAAGCCATTCATAGATTGTTTTCTTGTGACACATTGTACTTAATGGTAAATTTGAGTCAATATATTTTACCTTTATTTATAAAAAATCCAAAATTTACTGAAAATTTTGAAAAAAATCACAATTTTTTAAATATTAATTTCTCTACTTTTAAGTTGCATATGGATATCTAATAAAATAGTTATTAATGAACATTCACCATATGTCCACTTTATGTTGGCATAATTTTGGAAATGTAATTTTATTTTTTGAGGATGTTAGAAGGCTTCGAATTTTAGATGTAATTTTTAAGATTTTCATGAAAATTTCCGATAGTTAATTTTAAAGGACCTTTGCAGTTCTAAAGTGACTTTGAGGGGCCTAAATAATAGAAACCTCACATAAATGAACATATTTTAGAAACGACAGCCCCCAATGTAATCCAAACTGATTTTTACAAAGTTTGTTAACCCTTTAGATTTCCCACAAGAATAAAAACAGAAGGAAGGTGAAATAAAAAAATAAATATATTTTGTTTGCAGATTTTCAATTTTTAATTCATTTTTCCTATAAGATGGCAAGGGTAAACCGCAAATCAAACCTGAATATCTATTTTCCTGATTCTGAAGTTTGCAGAAACACCCCATATGTGGTTGTAAACTGCTCTGTGACCGGCAGTAATGAGAGGGAGACAGTACAAGCATTTGTGATGGCTTTGACAGCTTGTCAGAGTGATCAAAAGCCTGGAGACCAGGAAAAAAGGTCTCAGGTTAAAGCTCCATGTTCTTGGCTGTCAGGAGGCAGCTGAGTCATGGAGCTTCTATGTACAGGTGCTGCACACAGGGGGCAATGCTCAAGGATGTTTTAAAACGTCCATTCAAAGATAGAGATCCACTACCAGGACGTTTATAGTCAATGGGCAGACTGGAAGTGGTTAAACAGTGACCCGCCTGCCATGACACCCGCTGCACGTGCAAACGAGCGCCATGTTTGCACTTCACTCAAGCGCTGTACATGTACAGCGTTGGTAGTGCACGGGTCAAATATTTGTATGTGCTTTTCTTTTCAGGACAGGCAGCAGTGGGTAAGTACAACAGACTGCTGCAGAACAATGAAGAAACATGTTGGCCTCTACTACTATCTTTTTATGCAGTGTGTATAGACTTTTTTAGACAAATATTTATTTTTCCTATTTCATCATATCAGTTCTTACATTTTTCTATACTGTAATTGTTATCCTACATGTTTTCCTTTAGATATATTGCTTTCTCATTCTTTAGGTCGAATTCATGCATAATACAGAGGTCATCATGATTCATAATTATGCAAACAAAATAGCTATCCTTTTAACTCCCCCTCTAGCGTCTGGTTGTTGCCTAAGGTTTTAAAGCAATTACTTATGAGGCACTCGGAGACATAGAACATCATCATCATTAACCTTGTGAATTGTAATAGCAGAGTGACAAAGTAGAAGAAGGATCTGTAATATTAATGGCATCAAGTGAAAAATAAACCCTCAGAACGTGAGGTTACACACTTCAGTTAAATTATATTGGCTACTTAAGCTTCCTCAACCTTCACCTTAACATTGTTGTTTTTTTTTTTTAACTATAATTTTTATTGAGGTTTTTCAAAAAAGATACATAAAACATGTTTTAATCTGTCGATGTGGATCCACTGTAACAAACACGCAAGAGTGGTAGACTACTGACCAATGGGAAACAAGGACACCAGAGCAGAGTACCAGAGGAATCAGGCTTGCTCGTGGTCAGGAACAGGCTGAAGTCAAAATCCAGGAAGGCGATTGTCAGTATACTAACAGGTATATATAAGTAATATAGCTCAGATAGCAAGGTAAAACAGACTTGAAGGACCTGTGTTGATCAGGCAAAGAGTGGGAGAAACAAGAAGGCATTTATAGGGGATCTGATGAACTAATCAGTCAGCAACTGGACAGCAACACACAGAGAGCAAGGAGAGAAAGGTTCAAACCCCTGTGGTGCTTATCCTGAGGTGAGATACCCTGAACTAAGTCCCTGTTCATACATATACTCCGACCTGACAGACATAGAGCGAGTGGAGCAGTGGACACAGGTACAGGCCTACAGCATAACAGAGCACAAGTTATATCAAAATGGAGCAGAGTAGAAGCTCCAAGAGAATGTAGCAATCAATATTACATGTAGCACTTACAAGTTACATTAATACTGTGGTCCATATTTATCGCTGTGAGATAATATCTAAAGCCAATACAGTACATAACTTGGTAATTTGTTCATCCGGTTTCACTACAGGTAGGATGCAGAAATACAATTTAAAAAAAAAAGTGCTGTCATAGTTAGAAGAAAAGGACTGGGGCTTTATTGAATTTAATGGTCTTGATCGTGCAAACCACTTCTGTTTTCGAGACAGAGCCATTAACCGCTAGGTCTTCAGAAGCAAAATATGGAACATACATTCCAAAAATGATGATATATGTTCAGTTGGTTGAGGCATAACATGATCTTCTTAGATTATACAATTTATGATAATAATCTGCAAAAGCATTTGCAAGTTGTAATGGGTGAGTGGTAGTGTTGAGCGAACATGTTCAGCCGAATACACTATTCGGCCGAACATGGCGTGCTCGGGTCCACGCGGTATTTCGAGGAGGTATGGCATTCAGTGTAATGCCAGTAGCCATGTTATCTACTGGCATTACACTGATTGGCTGGCCGGGAACGCGTCATCGGGTGCTATAAAGCACCCGGTGACATGTGACCCGGCCAGTGTTAGACAGGGAGAGCTGCAGCAAGGAGGGACAGAGAGTGTAGGGAGAGAAGCACGCTAGGCAGGGATAGAAAACGATCAGAAAAGACCCAAAAGCCCTTTTAAGGGCTATTATATCTGGCACAACCTTTTTTTTTATATTTCAGTACTTTGAAGGTGTTTAAAATAGCGCTAGGTGGCCTGCCATTAATGCCACAAGCACTGCTGCAGCAAGGAGGGACATACACTGTAGGGAGAGAAGCACGCTAGGCAGGGATAGAAACCCAAAAGCCCTTGTAAGGGCTATTATATCTGTCACAAACCTTTATTTACTGACATTTGAGGACTTTAAAGGTGGTGAAAATAGCTCTAGGTGGCCTGCCATTAATGCCACATGTGCTGCTGCTGCATGCTATAGGACAGGGCTGGCCAACCTGAGGCTCTCCAGCTGTTGTAAAACTACAACTCCCACCATGCCCTGCTGTAGGATGATAGCTGTAGGCAGACTGGGCATGCTGGGAGTTGTAGTTTTGCAACAGCTGGAGAGCCGCAGGTTGGCCAGCCCTGCTATAGGATACTCTCTGTATACTATATACCTGACATACTTTGCTATAATTTCTGCTGTTAAGCCCACAGTACTTCTTTTGCGTCTTGCTGTATAACATTTGCGTATTGATAGAATTTCTAAAGGCAGGGTTACTATTATTGTTCAAACGTCCATTGTGAAATACGTCTTTTTTTTATTTTTTTGGGTGGCAAAAAAAAACCCAGGTGTGCCCTGTCAGTAATGCTAGGTGCACAGCGTATTACACCGTTCAAAAGTCTCTGTAGCTGACATCCGTATTTAATACCGTTAATTTAGGCCGCAGTTCCTCATTTGCTGCTGCAGTTTAATTTTCCCTAAGAGGGAATTAAATAATAGGGATAGAATTTGGGTAGGTAGAAAGATTGTCACTGTTCCAAAAAGACCAAAGTCCATTGTGAAATACGTCTTTTTTAAATTTTTTTTTGGGTGGCAAAAAAAAACAAGTATGCCCTGTCAGTAACGCTAGGTGCACAGCGTATTACAATCGTTCAAAAGTATCCGTAGCTGACATCCGTATTTAATACCGTTAATTTAGGCCGCAGTTTCTCACTTGCTGCTACAGTTCAATTTTCCCTAGGAGGGAATTAAACAATAGGGATAGTATTTGGGTAGGTAGAAAGATTGTTGCTGTTCCAAAAAGACCAAAGTCCATTGTGAAATATGTCTTTTTAAAAAATTTTTTTTGGGTGGCAAAAAAAACCCAAGTGTGCCCTGTCAGTAACGTTAGGTGCACAGTGTATTACAACCGTTCAAAAGTCTCTGTAGCTGACATCCGTATTTAATTCTGTTAATTTAGGCCGCAGTTCCTCATTTGCTGTTGCTCTATAACGTTAGTGCATTCAGAATATTGGACTTTCGTTTCAATTTTTCTGATTGTACAGTTAATAAAAATCTGCAGTACTGTAGTTGTGACCAAGTTGCATATATACTATACAATATGCGCAAGGCGAGCACTAAGGGATGAGGAAGTGGGCGTGCTGCTGATTGTGAACGCAGAGGCCATGGATCTTGGCGCAGTGAAACTGTGCCTGCTGGCAGAGCCCAAGAAACAAAGTTATCCAAAACTCCTAGCTTCATGTCACAGTTTGCAGGGCTGCGCAAGACACAACTCTTGTCGCCACAGCAGTGCGAGCAGGTAGTCGGTTGGATTTCAGCTGATAATCCTTCCAGTCGGTTCAGCACCACCCCCTCTTCCAAAAAGTCCAGTCTCAGTAGCCAAGAGTTTGGGCAACTGCATCCTCACCTTGATCCTCCTTCCTCCCACAATGTAGAGTCTGGGCAAATAACTAATCCCACATTTGAATATTCCGAGGAGCTTTTTTCATCACCTTTCCTTGGCTCGGGACTCTCGCCAAGGCTGCTTGAAGTGGGACATGAGGAGATATTGTGCCCTGATTCCCAACCTATGGAGCAAAAACAGTGTGAAGAAGATGACGGCAACTAGCGTCTCACGAGGTGCATAATGATGATGAGACATAGTTGCCAACAAGTCAAGGGCAATTAGTGTCTCAAGAGGTTGTGGATGAGAATGAGACACAGTTAAGTCAGGTTCTTGTTAGTTCAGTATGTCAGGAGGAGGAGCAGAGTAAGATTGAGGAAAAGGTGGTGGTGGACGATGAAATAGCTGACCCAAACTGGGAAAGTGGCAAGCCGATCGAGGACAGCAGTAAAGGGGGGGATTCGCAGCAGCGAACAGGCTGGAAGAGGCAGTGGGGTGACAAAAGGGAGAAGGCAGGTCACGCCAACCAGGCCCGCAACTGTTCCCCAGGGCAGCCCCTTGTGGCCAGCACGTCCACTTCAATGTCCTAGCGCAGCGTTCAAATGTCCTTACTGCAGGCAGGGAGATTAGGGAGGTAAACAAGTGGCTCAAGAACTAGTGTAGGAGGGAGGGATTTGGGTTCTTGGAGAACTGGGCTGACTTCTCTGTCGGCTACAGGCTCTACCGTAGGGATGGGCTGCACCTCAATGGGGAAGGGGCAGCTGTTTTGGGGGAGAAGATGTCTAGAAGGCTGGAGGAGTGTTTAAACTAGGGACTGGGGGGGAGGGTAACTACATTATAGATGGGGAAGATAGTGCAGATAGAGACCTGGGGCAAGGTAATGGAACTGGGGAAGGAATGGAAGGAGGAACTAGAACAGTGCAGAAGGAAAGGTGTAGGGGGAAAAATATATATAAACCTTTTAACTAGAGATGAGCGAACTTTGAAAAGTTTGCTTCGCTTCGGCGAACTTTCGTAAAGTTCGGATTCATTACGAACCGAACCTAAAACGAACCTTGCTATAACTGCT
>ONZH01026535.1:0-42456 GCA_900303285.1 Rhinella marina | reverse complement strand
CCAACTGTCAGAAATCAGGTGTAATCTATGTGGCGCGATGGGTCACCCTCACAAGGTTGTCAGACGCATGGCACAATATATGTAAGAACTTCCTGATGAGGAATTGTTGGAGGCAGATGTTTAGAGAGGAGGCCTTATGTCAGGGTCCATTCTGACCAGACAAGAAGTCCAGGAGGAGTCAGGTACTGCAGCTCCAGAACATGAGGTCCGAGATACAGCACAGGGGAGTATGGAGGTTGTCCCTGAGGGCCAGCAGCAGTCAGAGGTAGCTTCTTCTTCCTCATCACCAGCAGTGTTGAGGAAAGTAAGAGCAACAAGAGGAGGAAAAAAGACAAGTCCTCCGTATGCCTGAGACTGAGAACAGCGTTACCGGGAGTGTGAGGAAGAAAGTCCATAAAGGGTCAGAGGTTATGGTCATATCTAACAGTACGAGGTCCTGTCAGAGTCTGAGGGGGATTACGAGAGAGAACTGAAGAGAATAGATGACGAATGTGAAGGGGACACTGAGGACCCCCGACCAAAAAGAAACCCTGTGCTGTAGAGTCCCAGGTAGAGTCAGACATGGAGACAGGTGGTAGGCAGGGTGACTCTGACTTATCATGATGGGTGTTACCTCGCTGCTCTTCCTCTTGTGTTGTGTGATGATGGCTGGCTTCTCTTTAAAAGTGCTTTCCAGCAATGTAAATAGTATTAAAGTAAGAAGGACAAGGCACATAGTGTATGACCACCTGAGATCTCTTGATGCGGATGTCATCTTCTTACAGGAGACGCGTCTGACCACATCAGGACTTCTACGTGAGGCTGAGAGGGAATGGAGGACTGGTCCTTCTTTCTCGGTCACTGGCTGTGGAGCCTTATGCCGGGGTCGCTATATTGTTCACCACCAATGATGTGACTGTCCATAGACTGACAGAAGTTATTATGGGTCGGTGTTTGGTCCTGGAGGTCACAATCCATGGTAGACGACTCCGGCTCATTAATATCTATGGTCCACAGTCAGTGACAGAAAGGATCCAGTTATTTAATGAGGTTAAGCAATACCTTTTTACCTCTGTCCCAGTGGTATTGGCTGGAGATTTCAATGTCACTAGGACATCGGGTGACAGATCTTCAGGCCGAGCAGTGACCCGGGACTCCAAGGTCCTTAATAGTATCATCCAGCAGGCAGGCCTCAGCGACGTGTTCACACAGGATGGTAGGAAGCCTAAATTTACATACTCCTGTGCAGATAGAAGTAGTCGCATAGATATGGCTTTTGTGAATCCCACAGAAGTGGTTAGTGGGGTGAGTGAGAAAATCGTCCCTTACTCTGACCACTTGGCCTTGTCTTTCTGTTTAGGAGCCACTAAGCGTCCGGATGTTGGTAGAGGGATATGGAGGCTCAACTCCAGTCTCCTGGAGGATCTTTATGTCCAGGAAGGTGTCCACTCTCTTTTTCAGCAACAACTAGAGAGAGTGGACTTTTATGACAACATGGCTGACTGGTGGGAGGACGTCAAGGAGGAGATCAGGTCCCTCTTGAGGAGACTGTCATTTAGGAAAGGGAAGAGTAAGTACAGCCAGTATCTCAAGCTGCGGAAAGAATTGGAGTCACTGTATTCGGCAGATGGGGGGGACCAACAAAAGATTGACCGACTGAAATCTGAGATAAGTCAGTATCAGTACAGCAGGTACACCTCCCTGGTTCTTGAACGGGATTATGGGTCCTTAGGGTCACCTGATCCCTTTGAGAACTGCCGGGAGCGTGTGGCCAACAAAGTGGTCACCGGTCTCACTGACTCCCAGGGTGTTTTGCAGGAATCTCGGGAGGGTATCCTGGGGGTCGTGAGATCTTACTATACTGACTTGTTTCAGAAGAAAGTTTTGGATAAGGAGAAGATGGCTCAATTCTTGGAGGCAACTCCAGGCCCTGACACTAATGATCTGGACTTTTCTCCTTTGACAGCAGAAATAACGGTGGAGGAGGTTAAAGTGGCCATTGATCAGTTACATCTGAAGAAGGCACCAGGTCCAGACGGTATTACCGCAGAATTTTATAAGAAGTTCAGAGACCACTTAGCCCCAATCCTCGTGGACGTGTACAAAAATTGTCTAGAAAATCACCTGATGCCTCCGTCCATGAGGGTGTCCTCGTTAATTCTGCCTGTCTAAAGGTTAAGGAGCCTAGTGACATCAAGAACTGGAGGCCGATTCGCCCTCTTGAATGTCGGACAGGAAGATTCTGGCAAAAATTCTGTTCTCTAGATTAGTCTGTTTGTCCGGGCACTGTTGTCAGGCTGTCAGTTCGCACAGTAAAAGGGCGGAACATCTCTGGAGCAGTCATCTCGATAAGGGAGATGTTTGAGAGATGTAAAGCTCTGAGGTGTGGGAGATATGTTGTAGGTCTGGACCAGGCTAAAAGCCTTCGACAGAGTAGACCACGAGTATCTATGGGCCACTTTGTCAAAGTACGGTATTCCGGGACAATTTATTGATTGGCTGAAGACCTTGTATAGAGAGGCTGAGAGCTTTCCTCTGATCAATGGTTGGCAGGGGGACACATTCAGGGTAGAGGCAGGGGTGAGACAGGGCTGCCCGCTGAGTCCCCTCCTGTATGTGTTTGCCTTAGACCCGTTCCTGAGGTCACTGCAGGAGTGTGATTTTTCAGGGGGTGCCGGTCCCCCACTGCTTGCCCTGGATGTTGTCGCCTACGCGGATGATGTGACTGTGGTGATATCTGAGCCTCGTGAGGTGGAGATGTTGTCTGCAGCCATCAGAAGCTACTCGGAGGCCTCAGGGTCTCTGGTCAACTTTGAAAAGAGTCAAGCTTTCTGGACATTGGATACTAACCCTGATTTTGATCTGCCACAGTTTGCAAAAGCCTCCACCCATATTAAGATCCTAGGGGTTAAATTCGGGAGAGACGATAACGCCAGGATAAATTGGGAAGAGAAATTGGAAGCCGGAAATGTAAAGGTTCAGCGATGGAAGAACTGGAGGCTGACCTATAGAGAAAGGGTTAAAATGTTGAAGACTTACCTGGTCCCTGTCTTCTTAAATGTGTCTGTCATTTATCCTTTGCCAGAATCTTTCTCGGCTAGGCTCTTCAGCCTGTTCTTCCAGCTTCTTTGGGGGAACAGGTTGAACCCAGTAAAAAGAGGGATCACCTACCTACAGAGGAGAGCGGGGGGGCTGGATATGATAAATCCAAGGGTGTTCTTTGACTCCATGTTTCTGAAAGTTAATTTTGGTGGCCTGGACTCAGAGAACAGCTCCCTGTGGGTGAACAGTGTCAGGGAATGGATAATTGCCTTTTTGCCAGAATCTTGGGTGCGAGGCGGCAGTCTCAAGAGGGGTCGGTTGACTCGTGGCTTCCTCCCCCAGTACCTGGAGTATGGTCTTAGGTGCTTGAGAAATTGGAAGATTGACAAATCATGTATTGTGAGTAAGACCAGGAAAGAGCTGTACCTGACCATATGTAGGACTTTCTTTTACATACAGCCAGCATTAAAAAGACTGTACAACTGTGACCTTAAAGAAAGTCCTGAGATTCCTTAATGGAGTGAGGCTTCCCGCTAAGTTTTTTGACGTAGCCTGGTTGTCTCTGCATGGGAAGCTTTATGTGAAGGGAAATCTAAAACATCTGAGTGTGTCAGAACGTAAGTGTCCCTTAGGATGTCAACAGGAGGAGACCATGGCACACTTTATATCTGAGTGCGAGGAAGGGCAGAAAATATGGCAGGAAAGTGTCCTCCAGGTTAGGAATACCAAGACTACAGTGTCTGACATACCCAGATGTTATCTATGGGGTACCAGCCAGTATACCTGACATCGACCGGGGGACCATGTACCTGATCATCACCATTGTTAAATATTACCACTGGCATACCAGAACAAAAGTGTCCGTACATAGCGAGCCGTTCCATCACAGGCAAGCGGTGAACCTGATCCTGTCAGAGCTGAGGTGGATAAAGGCTTAGAATGTAGGAAAAAGGAGAGAAAAGGAAGTTATGGAGGAATGTAAATATAGTGGATGTGGACTTATCTGTATAATGGAATCGTGTTTATTACTGATTTATTTACTTCCTTTTCCTTTAACAGCGATGGACTATTGTTAAGTTAAAGTTATTATCATTATTATTTATTGTTGGATATGTATGATTTCTGGTAAATGACCATTGTTCTGTTCATTCTGATTGAATGTATTGTTATGTTTGTTTTATACTAATAAAAATTGCTCCTATGTACAAGAATATAACTACTATAATACTGCTCCTATGTACAAGATTATATAACTTACTATAATGCTGCTCCTATGTACAAGAATATAACTACTATAATACTGCTCCTATGTACAAGAATATAACTACTATAATACTGCTCCTATGTACAAGAATATAACTACTATAATACTGCCTCCTATGTACAAGAATATAACTACTATAATACTGCCCCTATGACAAGAATATAACTACTATATACTGCTCATGTACAAGAATATAACTACTATAATACTGCTCCTATGTAACAAGAACTATTAACTACTATAATACCTGCTCCTATGTACAAGAATATAACTACTATAATACTGCCCCTATGTACAAGAATATAACTACTATAATACTGCTCCTATGTACAAGAATATAACTACTATAATACTGCTCCTATGTAACAAGAATATAACTACTATATACTGCTCCTATGTACAAGAATATAACTACTATACTGCTCCTATGTACAAGAATATAACTACTATAATACTGCTCCTATGTACAAGAATATAACTACTATAATACTGCTTCCTATGTACAAGAATATAACTACTATAATACTGCTCCTATGTACAAGAATATAACTACTATAATACTGCTCCTATGTACAAGAATATAACTACTATAATACTGCTTCCTATGTACAAGGATATAACTACTATAATACTGCTCCTATGTACAAGAATATAACTACTATATACTGCTCCTATGTACAAGAATATAACTACTATAATACTGCTCCTATGTACAAGAATATAACTACTATAATACTGCTTCCTATGTACAAGAATATAACTACTATAATACTGCCTCCTATGTACAAGAATATAACTATATAATACTGCTCCTAGTACAAGAATATAACTACTATAATACTTGCTCCTATGTACAAGAAATATAACTACTATAATACTGGCCTCTATGTACAAGAATATAACTACTATAATACTGCCTCCTATGTACAAGAATATACTACTATAATACTGCCTCCTATGTACAAGAATATAACTACTATAATACTGCTCCTATGTACAAGAATATAACTACTATAATACTGCTCCTATATACAAGAATATAACTACTATAATACTGCCTCCTATGTTACAAGAATTAACTACTATAATACTGCTCCTATGTACAAGAATATAACTACTATAATACTGCTCCTATATACAAGAATATAACTACTATAATACTGCTCCTATGTACAGAATATAACTACTATAATACTGCTCTATGTACAAGATATAACTGCTATTATACTGCTCCTATAGTACAAGAATATAACTACTATAATACTGCTCCTATGTGCAAGAATATAACTACTATAATACTGCTCCTATGTACAAGAATATAACTACTATAATACTGCTCTATGTACAAGAATATAACTACTATAATACTGCTCCTATGTACAAGAATATAATTACTATAATACTGCTTCTATGTACAAGAATATAACTACTATAATACTGCCTCCTATGTACAAGAATATAACTACTATAATACTGCTACTATGTACAAGAATATAACTACTATAATACTGCTCCTATGTACAAGAATATAACTACTATAATACTGCCTCCTATGTACAAGAATATAACTACTATAATACTGTCTCCTATGTACAGTATAAGGAAAACACAGATGGTGTATATACATTTAAAGGCTCTAAGACGATACTGATGTTGAACATACCTTCAGGGTCTGGTGTCACTAATATTTCCACTTCTGCAGAAAGACTTGTGAAGAAATCTTTTAAAAAAAACAAGGCATCCTAAAAAAGAAAAGAAATGTAGTCACAACTTCGCCCACTTCACTTACATTGACAAAATGCAGAACAGCAGCAAAAAGTATGACTTTAAAGGGCAACTCCATCATAAACTTGTTTCTGTCTTCAAAAAGCATTAAAACTGCACTCACTATTCTGCTGGTGCAGTCACTGTGTACATACATTACTTATCCTGTACTGATCCTGAGTTACATCCTGTATTATACTCCAGAAGCTGCACTCACTATTCTGCTGGTGCAGTCACTGTGTACATACATTACTTATCCTGTACTGATCCTGAGTTACATCCTGTATTATACTCCAGAGCTGCACTCACTATTCTGCTGGTGCAGTCACTGTGTACATACATTACTTATCCTGTACTGATCCTGAGTTACATCCTGTATTATACTCCAGAGCTGCACTCACTATTCTGCTGGTGCAGTCACTGTGTACATTACATTACTTATCCTGTACTGATCCTGAGTTACATCCTGTATTATACTCCAGAGCTGCACTCACTATTCTGCTGGTGCAGTCACTGTGTACATTACATTACTTATCCTGTACTGATCCTGAGTTACATCCTGTATTATACTCCAGAGCTGCACTCACTATTCTGCTGGTGCAGTCACTGTGTACATACATTACTTATCCTGTACTGATCCTGAGTTACATCCTGTATTAACTCCAGAGCTGCACTCACTATTCTGCTGGTGTAGTCACTGTGCACATACATTACATATCCTGTACTGATCCTGAGTTACATCCTGTATTATACTTCAGAGCTGCACTCACTATTCTGCTGGTTCAGTCACTGTGTACATACATTACTTATCCTGTACTGATCCTGAATTACATCCTGTATTATACTCCAGAGCTGCACTCACTATTCTGCTGGTGCAGTCACTGTGCACATACATTACTTATCCTGTACTGATCCTGAGTTACATCCTGTATTATACTCCAGAGCTGCACTCACTATTCTGCTGGTGCAGTCACTGTGTACATACACTACTTATCCTGTACTGATCCTGAATTCATCCTGTATTATACTCCAGAGCTGCACTCACTATTCTGCTGGGTCTAGTCACTGTGTACATTACATTACTTATCCTGTACTGATCCTGAGTTACATCCTGTATTATACTCCAGAGCTGCACTCACTATTCTGCTGGTGCAGTCACTGTGTACATACATTACTTATCCTGTACTGATCCTGAGTTACATCCTGTATTAACTCCAGAGCTGCACTCACTATTCTGCTGGTGTAGTCACTGTGCACATACATTACATATCCTGTACTGATCCTGAGTACATCCTGTATTATACTTCAGAGCTGCACTCACTATTCTGCTGGTTCAGTCACTGTGCACATACATTACATATCCTGTACTGATCCTGAGTTACATCCTGTATTATACTTCAGAACTGCACTCACTATTCTGGCTGGTTCAGTCACTGTGTACATACATTATTATCCTGTACTGATCCTGAGTTACATCCTGTATTATACTCCAGAGCTGCACTCACTATTCTGCTGCTGCAGTCACTGTGTACATACATTACTTATCCTGTACTGATCCTGAATTACATCCTGTATTATACTCCAGAGCTGCACTCACTATTCTGCTGGTGCAGTCACTGTGCACATACATTACTTATCCTGTACTGATCCTGAGTTACATCCTGTATTATGCTCCAGAGCTGCACTCACTATTCTGCTGGTGCAGTTACTGTGTACATACATTACTTATCCTGTACTGATCCTGAGTTACATCCTGTATTATACTCCAGAGCTGCACTCACTATTCTGCTGGTGCAGTCACTGTGTACATACATTACTTATCCTGTACTGATCCTGAGTTACATCCTGTATTATACTCCAGAGCTGCACTCACTATTCTGCTGGTGCAGTCACTATGTACATACATTACTTATCCTGTACTGATCCTGAGTTATATCCTGTATTATACTCCAGAGCTGCACTCAGTGGGGGAAAGGCTCACAAAAGTCAGACCCTCATTGATCATAAGTGATGGGTATGACTAGACTACGCCCTCTAGAGGAGACCTCTCTAATCTACAGCCTTGTCTCGTGCCGCACGGTTCACCTGGTCAATGTTGAGGCGGAGCGGCATGAGCGTCACTCGTAGACAGCATTCTTGCGGGGAATGGGAAGACTCTGGTCGCACATGTAAGGCTTTGACTGTGAGCTGGAAAAAAAGAAGAAGATTTGTGTGATGAGACGTGTTCTGTCCTCGTGTAAGAAAACATCTGGGACATCGCACAAGAGCAGAACTCTGAATTTCTAGACCGTGGAAGAACATGTGTTTCCCTGTGAAGTGCAGCCAAGTGTTACTCAGATGTGAGCCATTCACTGCAAGGCAGCGCAGATGTTACACAAGACGTGCGGTCGTTGAATTCTTGTGCTTTTATGGGGTTTAGAAGAACGGTCGGATACTTTTCTTCTCGGAGCTGCGCCGCTCTGATCGGTCACGTGTGACACAGCAGCTCCGTCCCCCTCCATATTAACACCACCTGGACACCAGCGTTCTCCGAGAGGCGGGGAGCCGATCCCCTGCTGTCGTCGTTCCGATTCCAGCTGTTCCCCACATCCTGTTCTGGCTTGACGTCCCACCCAGCCAATAAATGGTTAAGGCAGGTCACCATTAAGGCCAGAGCCTGGAATTAAGGAGGACCTCTCCCCTCTCCTGACATAATGGCTTCATGCATTCCCCATATAATAACACTCCTGGAGCATCTATTCTTATGTCTCTATGTTGTACCATTCCTTTATTATTCCTACTAGAAGTTATGAATGAATTGCTAGCAGTCTGTAGTAAGGGTACAGAGGGGAGGTAACCAGTTGGGGGTGTGTTCCCTGCACAGTCTGACTCTATACAATCAGTGCTGCCATTGTCAGACTGTGCAGGGACCACACCCCCAACTGGTCACCTCCCCTCTGTACCCTTACTGCAGACTGCCTAGGAATTCATTCATAACTTCTAGTGCAAATAATAAAGGAACAGCACAACATAGAGACATAAGAATAGATGATCCAGAATTGTTATTACATGGGGGATGCATGGAGCTATTAAAACAGGCGTCAGGAGCGGGGAGAGGGCGTCTTTAACAGCAAGGACCAGAGCAGCATGGACATAGGGGATGTCTCTAGATAGTCTGACACTGCCAGCAAAGACTGAACATGGCACAATGACAAGTTGTCAATTGAGTCATCCATTTCCAGGAGGAATAATAGAGGAATGCCACCACTTTCTAATATCCTTTTGAACCATGTGTTTCCTCTTTCTCTCTCTAAAGGCGGTTATACGGATTTCACACATTTGCAAACTAACACCGCTCCGTCCGCAGTCATGTGACAGGCAGTATCCGGCGCTTATTGCAATGGTGTGACATCTAGTAATCATACCGTCGCCTCGCTTCTCGGACAGAACGAGACTGAGGGGGTGGGATACAGAGTGCCCGTATCCGGCTGAGGTGCCAGGGCTACCAGTAGAGTACCTCTTGATCGGAGGACGCGCCGGATAGCGGCACTGAAACCTCTCTTCGGTGAGCGGACAACCCCTTTAAGGGATGTCTGGCAGCAGCTCAGTCCCCTGTATCCATTCACAACAGATGCATCCTCGGCTAAGCATGCAAGTGTATGGGGAAGGGGTTAGGAGAGCCAGACGAGCTGTTGGCCAGCGGCTATCTAATGTGTCAGTGGAATATCCTGACTCTGCTCTAGCTGGAGGAATAACCAGAGGACACGAGGTCCGCTCCGCTCCCGGCAGCTGCAATTCAAGATAAACAAGGAAATGGCTTCCGAACATCTAAACCTTGTGGTTAGAAACCTGCAATATGTCAGACACAGATGCAAATGTCAGCACTTCCCCTGCAATGTGTCCCCGGGTCAGAGTTACTCTGCTGCTTACTGAGCGTCTGATTTATCTGCGGGGGGGATGTGGTCAGTCTACAAGTCATTACACATTGTGTGGGGCTTAGATTCCTGTCCCAGGGACTTCATCCTTCCTGCATCAGCGCCACCTAGTGACCAGAGAGGAGACTGCTGGTAGAGCTTCTTGTGGGAAGTGAACATTACTGCGCGTCTACGTCTCCTGTCACCCACACTGGATCTACACCGGCAGCTCTCTATGGGGCATGGTGGACAACCCCTTTAATATCCAGCCATTTATTAAGATTCTATTGGACAACCGACCAACTGTGGATGCAAAGAAACCTCATTGGAATTTACCATAAACGTATGAGGTCTCCTCTCTCCAGATGTTGTGCTGCTGAGAAGGGGCCACAACCCTGACTGAGCACTGCGTCCCCCTCTAAGTCTCTATGCAGAGAAAACTTAGAAGGGGACGCAGTGCGTTGCGGCCCCTTCAGTCCCAGGACTGCAACATCTCTTTGCACTGACTAAACCTTGTCTCTTGGGGCCCTCGCTGCAGAGGAGACCTCATACGTATAAGGCAGACGGCAATCAGGTTCCATTTCATCCACCTATACCATGTGGAATACCCCTTTAAGGAATCCTCCCTGTGGCAGCACAACGGCCTTACCATATTAGAGTGGGCTTTCCTGGGCATCTCCTTGCTGCTGTACAGGTGAAGGAACTTGTTCATCTGAGAAGACGCCAAGCGATCCCTAATCTCCAGGTCCTGGACGATGAACACCTGACGTGACACCGGCTGCTCGGAAAGTGTCGGCTCCGCCATCTCATCGGCCTGTGGGTAAACTTCATGCTGGAACTTAACCTGTGCACACAGAAAGGATGGCTGCTGAAGGTAAGAGACATTTAAAGGGGTTGTCTAGAATTAAAGTGTCTGGTTTGGTTGGGACCCCTAATGATCATGAGATCTTGTGTTCTCGCCTGGATCAAGCTGGTCCAAGCATGTACGCTGCCGCTCCATTCATCTCTAGGGAACGAATGGCGATAAGCCACGTGATGTATTGTCCCATAGGGATAAATAGGGCGACCATTGCTCCATGCATAGGTAACATGGTCAGTGGTGGTCCCAGAGGTCAGGCCCCCCATCAGACACTTATCACATACACTGTAGGCAGGTGGAAGGTTTAAATCTTGGGACAAGCCTTTTTTGAAGAAAGCTGCAGTGGATCTAGTGACACGATGACTCTGGACCAATATGGCTGAGAGGCAACGAAACTTACATACAGCACCCGAGACCAGTGCCATAGCACCCAGTGAGATTTTAAAGAGGACCTCTCCCCGCTCCTGACATGTCTGTCTTATTAGCTTCATGCATCCCCCATGTAATAACAATTCTGGAGCATCTATTCTTATGTCTCTATGTTGTACCATTCCTTTATTATTCCTGCTAGAAGTTATGAATGAATTGCTAGCAGTCTGCAGTAAGGGTACAGAGGGGAGGTAACAAGTTGGGGGTGTGTCCCTGCACAGTCTGATAATGGCAGCACTGATTGGATAGAGTCAGACTGTGCAGGGACACGCCCCCAACTGGTCACCTCCCCTCTGTACCCTTACTGCAGACTGCTAGTAATTCATATATAACTTCTAGAAGGAATAATAAAGGAATGGCACAACATAGAGACATAAGAATAGATGCTCCAGAATTGTTATTACATGGGGAATGCAAGTAGTCACTAAAACAGACATGTCAGGAGCGGTGAAAGAGCAGAACTACTACTCCCAGCATGTTGGAGACCGCTGCCTTATGGCGCCTACAGGGAGAACATACAAACTCCATGCTGATGTTGCCTTTGCAGTCTATGACATCAGCTATCCTAGATTCCTGCTTTCCAGCTGTTCAGGACTATACAGAAGCCGGATGACAACCCCCAGCGGAGCGGCTACGACACATGGCTGGATATGTGCACTATAACACATTGCTTTACCTTGGTCAGTTGGATCTCCATCAGCAAATCTTGATTCCTTCCCCGACCACCACGGACGACACTGCTGGCTCTCCTCGTCGGTGTACTTGATGGTGAGCTGTGGGGGCTCCTGTGCACAAAATAATCAATGACATACAGAAAACCTACTGTCAAGGTCGTCTCTTCATTGTGGAATCAGTAGTACTAATAGTCCCAGCAATACTGACTCATGACTTCCCACAGAACATATCTGATCCAGATCCCTGAGTCTTTAATAGCCACGTCCACCCGAGAAACAATTAGATCCTATTGCCCCAGTGCATTGAGTCTGCACAGGAGCTGCATGCACAAAACGGTAGGAGATTTTTTAAGACTATTTATACATTTGGTTATTTTTTTTTCATCTACAATTTAAATGCTTTGTACAGTATAACCGTGCACACAAAGCTTACATGTAATGTTTGGCCGGAGAACCACAAGGCGCAGCGTTTCCAAAGTCTTTGCCCCCGTACAGATGCCACACTAGGGAGACCTCTTTTACCACATATCGGACGACAGGGACAGGGAAGTTAAGGGGGGCTTTGCTGGTGTCAGACTTTCTCCCAGGAGAGCTGAAATAGTTTTCCTTGATCAGGATGGCATCATCGACCAGCTTCCTCACCGCCGGCTCCCCGTCCTTATCCTGAAATATAGACAAGGATCATACAGTACATCTCCATACCCGGAACCTAGCTCATCCCAACACAGCTCCGTCAGATGATGGACTATCATACATGCCCATCTCTATACCCAGCACCCTGCTCACCTGAACACAGCTCCGTCAGATGATGGACTATCATACATGCCCATATTAATACCCGGCACCCTGCTCGTCTGCTCACAGCTCCGTCAGATGATGGACTATCATACATGCCCATATTAATACCCGGCACCCTGCTCGTCTGAACACAGCTCCGTCAGATGATGGACTATCATACATGCCCATCTCCATACCCAGCACCCTGCTCCTCTGAACACAGCTCTGTCAGATGATGGACTATCATACATGCCCATCTCTATACCCAGCACCCTGCTCCTCTGAACACAGCTCCGTCAGATGATGGACTATCATACATGCCCATCTCCATACCCAGTACCCTGCTCGTCTGCTCACAGCTCCGTCAGATGATGGACTATCATACATGCCCATATTAATACCCAGCACCCTGCTCGTCTGAACACAGCTCTGTCAGATGATGGACTATGATCATACATGGTAACCAATAGCGCTGCTCATGTGAAGGAGGCTTCACTGAGAGTTGTGATGCCTTGCGTGATCTGACACCATTTTTTTCTGTCTTAATTTGTTCCACATTGGCTCTTCTGTGTGATCGGACCAGGCGGGCTCGGCTTCACCTCCACATGTATTAATAAGCCTTGGACACCAAAGTCACCATTCCTCCAATTCTCCTTCCTTGAACCACTTTTGGTACAGTACCTACCAGGGACACCCCACAAAACCGGCCGTTCTGGAGATGTCCTGACCCAGTTCATCTACACATCACAATGTGGTCTTTGTCAGATCCTTACTCTTGGCCGTTTTTTCCTGCTTCCAACACATCAGCTTCAAGAACGGACTGCTCATGCGCAGTTTAATACACCCCCCCTCCCACCCCCGATAAGGCGTCACGAGACAATAACTTGTTTGTTCACCTCACTAGGATGTGCAATCGCTTAATGATCAGTGCGGCTCCAAACCTCTGGAACCCCCCAGCAAATCCTGAGAGTGAAGGACCCCCAGTGATGTAGCACAGCGTCCCCTCCTAAGTGTCCATGACCACCCGGATGCGCAGGGAACCAGAGCGGGCCCCATTCACTTAAACTGGGCTGGGCTGTGCTGCGGTTCCTTGCATGGCTTGTGGCTGGGCTTTGTTGTGAAGGAGATGAAACCATATGGCGCTCTCAGGTCTGGTGGGGGTCCTGGAGGTTGGACTGACACTGATCATACAGTGATTGCACATCCTGGTGATATAAGAAGGGAATAGCCCTTTACGTAACTCACATTTCAGGTGTAATATTGATTTGGGGGATCATCTGCCAGAAAAGCAATGCAACTTTCAACGGCAGTGACCTGCGGCCCTGCAGCTGTTGGAAAACTACAACTCCCAGCATGCCCAGACTGCCTACAGCAAGGCATGGTGGGAGTTGTAGGTTTACAACAGCTGGAGGGCCACAGGTCGGCCATGTCTGCCCATGTCTGCCCTAGGTGAACAGTTTTCTCACAAAATAATCCAGTTGGAGAATCTTGATGGAAAAGATTCAAGTGAACAACGTGAATATTTTACGCCGACTAAACCCGTGTGATCTTTCGGAGATGTTCTGTCCCATCAAGAAACACACAAGTGGCCTCCAGTACAAGAGGGTATACATGTGTGGATTTATACCAAGTGTAAAGGACCAGAAAACGTACAGACGCCGGCGTCTTGGGAGCGTACAGAATGCAGAAGTCATCGCTTTCCAGTGGAGCGTCCGAGAACGGCCTCGCTGATTGAGACGCGGAGCGGCCGCCGTGAACGTGGGGCTGGATTCTTCAGAGAGAGTTCCACTTTCATCGGGAAACAAAAAAAGGTCCGAGCAGGGCGCCTTCTGCAGTTCTGACCGGCTCTCCGATACACCTAAGATATAAAGACGGTCGGTTAAGGCGGCAAAACGAGGTCGGGGCCTGGAGACCGCAAAGATAATTATAACGATTCGTTATTAGCGCCTTTAATGCGTCTAAAGCGACTCCGGAAAAGTCTTGATAAAAGAATCGGACGCTGTTTGCTGTACGCAGCTCCTGTGCTGACCTACGTGTCTCAGGGCTCAACCAAGCGCTGCCCACGTGGGAGGCTCAATACAGGATTCTGACGCGTCACATGTTTAAAGGGGTTATCCGATTCTAAGAATAACCCCCCCCTCCCGGGGATCTGTGTCACTCGGGATCCCTGCATGGCCACCGCTGAATCTCCTGATCGCACATGCAGCCGTAGGGATCCGGATTTATGTGGGTGCCGGGGAGCGGGATACGTATGATCTATAGGAGGGGCCCAGCCATTGTGGGGGGCATTCTTAGAATCGGATAACCCCTTTAATGAGGATCCATCGTCTTTCCGACTTTCTGTTTTAGTAACAACTGATGTTCCCTATGAAATAATTTCAAGCATCTTTCCTTAGAATGTGTATCATTCCTCTGTTACTCTCTTAGAAATTTACTAATTAATTGACAACCAGGTGTTAACAGTTGGAGGTGTGTCTGACAATGTCCACTCAGTACTGGCAGAACAGGGACACGCCCCTTGGACAAGGAGAATGTTACCCACAGCCGTCAATCTATTCATACTTAGGTGGCAGAACAGAGGAAATGGAACAATGCAGAATTAGGGAAAAAAAAGATTTACGGATAGATCATCAATATCAGATTGGTGGGGTCTGATACCTGCGCAGTCCAACAGATCCGTCGCCAGCGCTGGAAGCAACGCAGTGCATGGAACTGAAAGCAGAAAGCCTGGTCACTGGAGTGGAGCTTAGCCCCGCCCAGGCCAGTGATACTAGTCGTGACGTCATGGAGCGGAGCTTAGCCCCGCCCAGGCCAGTGATACTAGTCGTGACGTCACTGGAGCGGAGCTTTAGCCCCGCCCAGGCCAGTGATACTAGTCGTGACGTCACTGGAGCGGAGACCCCCCCAGGCCAGTGATACTAGTCGGTGACGTCACTGGAGCGGAGCTTAGCCCCGCCCAGGCCAGTGATCCTAGTCGTGATGTCACTGGAGTGGAGCTAGCCCCGCCCAGGCCAGTGATTACTAGTCCGGTGACCGTCACTGGAGTGGAGCTTAGCCCCGCCCAGGCCAGTGGATACTTAGTCGTGATGTCACTGGAGTGGAGCTTAGCCCCCCCAGGCCAGTGGATACTAGTCGTGACGTCACTGGGCGGAGCTTAGCCCCGCCCAGGCCAGTGATACTAGTCGTGACGGTCACTGGAGCGGAGGCTTAGCCCGCCCAGGCCAGTGATACTAGTCGTGATGTCACTGGAGTGGAGCTTAGCCCGCCCAGGGCCAGTGATACTAGTCCGTTACGTCACTGGAGTGGAGCTTAGCCCCGCCCAGGCCAGTGATACTAGTCGTGATGTCACTGGAGTGGAGCTTAGCCCGCCCAGGCCAGTGATACTAGTCGTGACGTCAACTGGAGTGGAGCTTAGCCCGCCCAGGCCAGTGATACTAGTCGTGACGTCACTGGAGTGGCCCAGCTTACGCCACGCCCGAGGCGCAGTGATATTAGTCGTGACGTCACTGGAGTGGAGCTTAGCCCCGCCCAGGCCAGTGATACTAGTCGTGACGTCACTGGAGCGGAGCTTAGCCCCGCCCAGGCCAGTGATACTAGTCGTGACGTCACTGGGCCTGCGGTAAACACAGAGAAGGCCGCGGCGGTCTTGGAGCGCGGCTGCCTTCTCAAACAGCTGATCGGCGGGGGTCCCGGGTGTCGGACCCCCACCAATCAGATACTGATGATCTATCCAGAGGATAGATCATCAGTTTAAAACAACTGCAGAACCCCTTTAAGAATACACTAGGTCTCCTTTAGGTTTATAAGGAAGGGCCAAAAAAGGAACTAAACATCTAGCAAAAGCCAATCAAGGGGTCCATCGTGGCGGACGAGCTTCACAGCAAAGAGAGAAAACCGTCAGTATTATATACCATGTACTAGGAGTTACCATTCAGCTGGGATTTTGCTGGCGCAGCATCCTGGTAGACGTCTGTGTCTTCCATGGCGTCGCTCATTAAATCGCGCAGAATCTGCTGTTCTTCCTCCGCCAGCATCGGGCCCCTGGAGCTGGATCCTGTAGAGGCCTCAGTCTGCAATATAACAAAAGCCATTACCAGGACACCTACCCTTACAATCTCTGTGAACGGCCCTATCAGAGTGTAAAATCTTATATAACTATAGGAATAAGCTGGAGATTTGGGGAACATTTTTCACCTCCGTGACCCCAAAAACTCCCACAGACAACAATGGAGACCCGCACAGATCTCCAGAGTCCATACGAGGTGGGAACAACCCTTTAAGGCTTTCAGTTCTGACCTTTTTGGCTTTCTGCTGCGCTGCGGGGGAAGCCTGGGCTCTGCTGGGCGGGTGCAGGTCTCCGTAGCTGGCGATGTACTGGATAAGGTTCATTAGCGCGGCGCAGGAGTCGGAGCACGTCCTGATATGAATGACATCACTGGAGCAGTACATCTCGAAACGCGGCTTGTTCTGCCAGGAGAAAGCATTAACCCCAGAATAAATCTCAGTAACGTGGACGGACATCACCCTCGCCGCTTAACCCCTTCTTGCACATGGATGCACGGTGTTATGATGCTCTCAGTATTACTCTGGTACTGAAACACCGGGCCGGCAGCCGCAGGTGCCCTCCTGAATTCAACTCTATCACTGCCCTCAGTGTGGCGATAGGGCGGTATTTTATGGGGCGGTATTTTGTGCCTACTTGTGTTGCCTACTACTTCTGTCAATTTGGACTCTCCTACAAGACAGCCAGTTTAAATTTGCAGTCCACCCCTGGGAAGTGTTGCGGCGTATTTGTAGTCAGTATCTCTTTAATGGGCAGCAATGATTTTACTATCGTATCAGCAGCCAGAACAAGTATTCAGTCAGGGGACTGGACTTCACTTTCGAGGGGTATTATTACCAAAAACATTTATAGCGTATCCTTCGAGATTGCAAAGGAAGTTACCTCTTCCCCAAACTTCACAGCCAGTATAGTCAGCTCTAAAAGCCCCATGTCCAGAACACGGACGTAATCTGCAACACAAAAATAATAGTTATAATAAGATGTTGCATATACACCTTGAGTTCCAACTCCTGACCTTTAAAAAACAAAACAAAACTGTTTGCTGTCAGTGAATGAGAAGAGAAACCAGCCCTGCTCCAGGCTAGGTTAAGGGTTATTTTTTTGTCCTTTGTATGTGTCTAACTAGGCAAATGTAATGTTTTTTCAATGCACTTACTTTAACTTCAGTGGCCCCTTTCTCAGATTTCACTGAGGGTCACATGACCTGTGATGTCAGCTTCTCTCCCTGCTCTGCTGATGTTTCGTGCACTTGCCTCAGAGATCAGATAAGTCTGTACACGAGACATCACTGTGCTGGCCACGCCCCCCTGCACTGCCGGCTGCTGCTGCTGCTCTCTCCCTGGATTCTTTCAGATAAGATTTTAACCCCTTCAGCCAGCGCAGACTCAGGGTTGAAGGCTGTACTCAGTAGCTGCAGACAGTGAGGAGACAAATGCTGGGCACAGGAGCTGACAGACTAGAGAAGATCTGTAGAGTATTGCACAAGAACAGGTAGGGGAAAGATCCTGTGTGTATCTGCAGTGTCATTGTACAGCTGGGACTTGTAATACTACACATACAACATGCTGCCGAGTCTCCCAGCAGGCAGACATGTCACTCAGGGCAGCACTTGTATTCACTCCCTTTGCAGAGCAGGGGGAGGGGCAGATATTGTTGTTATTGCAGGTAAACAAAGGTCAGAACAGAACCAGGGAAATGAGGAAATATAGATTTTTACCCCTAAAACTTGCTTAACTTATAGTTATATATTGCTGCCCATCAGATTTACAGCGCTATATATTTTTTTCATAACTCGGACAACCCCTTTAAACCTCTGAAAACAAGAACGCGTGCATTCACTGACAGAAACCAGAAAATCCCGAAAACTTATGTGCAATTGAAACATGAAGGACATTAGGAAAACATATAAATGTTCATTATATCATAAATGGACTCCACTTACACAGACTGGGCGACCTACTGAATAGTTATGGTTCCTGGTGTGGGTTCACGTCAGAAAACAATACAGAATGGACCCTTTAGCGCATTAATTGCTCTCACCTCGACTTAGGTTGACAGACACAGCATTGCACTTGTCAGATAAGTGCAGGGCGGCCTCATCCAGGATAATCCTAAAAAATAAGGGGAGAAATTCACCATATTAGAGTGCTACAGTGCCACCTGGTGTTCAAAGGGTGAAACAACAGGACGAATTCTTATAGAGCTGTAGGTGAAATTCTCTGCAGCTCATCAGGTCAGGAGCGACTTCAACACCAAGTACATACAGTCCCATGCCTGTACCCTATCAATGTATTATGTATGCGGTGCAAGGAAAGGTCTAGATTACCGAAGACTGGAGGAGGATTTATCCAGAGCGACACTGCAGGAAATACTGAAGGTCTCCACAGTCAGCAGAGCTCTGATAGGCAAGTAGAGAGGCCTGTGGAATAAAGCATTGCCATTGCAGTCAGTGAATGGAAACATTCATGGTTTAACATTTAGAGGTTGCACAGTTTATTACAAGGACTGATACACTATAATGTACCATGCACCCATAATGCCGGTCTAAGCTTCCCTCCACTGACTGTAAGAAGTCCTTGAAATCATTCTAAAGTGCTAAGGATGATCCAATCCGTACGAGAAACTCCCATTCTGGCTGATTTGAGATAGAAGACTATTACACTGATAGTCATTCATCTTAATGGCCACCATGTAGTAATATATATTTAATACTGCAGAGGAGATATCGGGCTGGTCGCAGCTCCTCTCATCAACATCAGCTTCTTGCAGGAGATGCCGGTACAGGGGACCTGGGGAAAATTTATTACCTGTAATCCAAAGCACAGCTCCAGAGGTGAACATGGAAGGTAGTGATGGAGGTAGGAGGGTTATAGCCTAAAACCGGCTCGTCCGTAATATTCAGAAACTGCAATATCTATAGAGCAGAGGGAAAAAAAAGGAACGTCATGGAGCGGCAGGGGTCGGTTCTGCTGCTGAATACTTTTATGGGTAAAGTCACACCGGACAGGTTTGTTGCAGAAATGTTTGCACCGGTCTCATTCCTCTGAATGGAGATTGCAGAAATCCAAGCATTGGCCACCAAAACAACCCAATTCAGAATGGATTTAGAAATATGGAAATTTCTGCATCGAATCTGCCACGTGTGACTATATCCTAAATCCGGGATGAGCAACCTTCAGCACTCCAGATGCTGTGAAACTACAACTCCCAGCGTGCATACTTGCTTAGCTGTTCTAGTAGCTCCCATAGAAGTGACGGGAGGATTCTGGGAGTTGTAGTTTCAGAACAGCTGGAGTGCCGGAGGTTGCTGATCCCCGTCCTAAATGCTGACATACAGCTGTCTGTGTAAAACGCAAGCAACTGTGACCAGAGAAAATGAAGGCCGGACCTGCTCGTGCCAGGTGTGTTCAGACGGAAGGACCCGGTGTTTCAGAGTTGCCCCTCGCAGACCCACAGCAACAAGGAATTCCTGGAAGACAAAGAATTCAGAGCTGAATGAAGGACTCGTTAATAAACCAAATACATGTGTCTATGCCAGGACTTTACTTTATAAAATTCTGCTCCCTGCAGCCACCACTAGGGGGAGTTTACTGCATACAGGTCATACACTGAACTCAATAACACCGTATGCAGTGAGCTCCCATTGGTGGCGGCTGCAGGAGGCCAAGCAGCATATAAAATACATAATTAATGATAGCATTCCCCACCCCGAAAATCCCATCCACATAAATCAAAAAGAGGGAGTAAACATGTAACTGTATATTGCTGGGGATTTGGAGCCCTGTATTGGAAAAACAGAGGTCCAGCCACTATGAGGATATTAAAGGGTTTGTCTCATGATGGACAATGGGGGCATATCGCTAGGATAGGCCCCCATTGTCTTATAGGTGCAGCTGCCCCCCCCCAATATCGAGAACGGGGCCCCGCAAGGTGGTGGCTGGAGGACTCCCCTTAGAATAAATGGGAGTGTACCGCACATCCGCGGCCCCCGTTCCTATTCATTTCTATAGAGCCGACGGAAATATCCGAGCCAGTGCTCGGCTAGGGTATTTTCTCCGGCCCCATAGAAAATGAATGGAGGGCTCCTGCTCATGTGCAGTACGTCCTACTTTACTTTCGGGGCTCCGTTCTGGATATAGGTGGGACCCGCACCTATAAGACAATGGGTCATATCCTAGCGATATGCCCCCATTGTCCATTATGAGACAAACCCTTTAAGAAACCACCCCTCAGAGAAAGAGGAAACCCCCTCTAATTAACCAATCGCATACTACTACATAATAAGGGGCGTCACACTGTGTAATGAAAAAGTCTGAAACTTTTTAATATGTTTTGTGTAGAAATTCACTGCTACATTCAAGATCACCGCTTGCTGTGAAAGAACGGTAACACGCAATGTTTAGGTCCACCGAAAACTGCTTAGTCTGAACCAGGGTGAGCAGCACATGGGCTGTTAGACAAGACGATGAGAAAAGCAAAATGAAGAGACCTTTGTGTTACTGTCAGATTTATCGGACTGGATTTTCACGGCCACGGTCAGCATGCTCACGGTGTCCACTCCCACGCCGTTACTAGAGGCACGATGACTCCCGTCCTCTCCGGAGGAATAAATGGTCGGCTCTAACCAGTGCGGCTGGGGCAGGCTGGGGAGTCTGAGGTCCGAGGGAACAACCACGTCATCCAAAACACCTGAGTGAACGGTAGAAATATAAAATACGGCTGAGCAGTGAATACAGAGAGCAGCAACGCCTCTGCCCGTACGGCGACTCTCCGGGCACAGCAGAACTGCTGCAAATAGAAAATACAAACTCGCCCACGCCAACCCAACACCTCACACGAGACTATACATGTTATATAGAAAAACCGCCAACCAGGTAGAAGCACCACTACTGGCCGCGGTGTTTTGGGGTATCAGATCTTTGGACACATCCGTTTTTAATTTGCAAGGACTAAGGTTGGGGTTTACCTTGATGGTACAGACTCAGGCTCCCGGCATGGAGACATAAGAAGTGCTTGTCCTCAAGTCCTTCATATTTAGTCACGGTGAAGAGCGATCCGCTGGTGAATTCCAGCCAGAACTCTCCGTGCTTGCCTTCCATTAACTTTCCATCCGACTGCTGCCAGGAAACAGAAATGAGGTTATGGTTCACGGTGACCGACCTTATAATAAATCATCATATAAAAGAGATTTAAATCATCCCTATAAAGTCAAATGTGATATTTATATATTAAAGGGAGCTTCCTAGGATGTGGGGGATGATGGGAGTTCAACTTTTACCACCGTGCAGAAGGGGGCGTGGTGGAGTGCTCCGTACCTAAAGCCTCATTCACACGTCAGTGTTTCACGGACGTGTTCTGTACATGTTCTCCACGGACAGCACACATCCCCATTCATTTTAATGTGTGTATTCAGACATCAGTGTTTCATCACGGTCTGTGGGTCAGTGTTTTCAGCACGGATGCATGTCCTATCTTGATCCGTGTTCCCGGATCCCTCACACCCATTATAGTCTATGGTTCTGTGAAAACCACGGATGCAACACGGATGGCATCCGTGTTGCATCCGTGTTTCACGGTTCATTAATAAGAGATGCTTTGAAAATTATTTTTCAGCTGTTCAGTGTCAGTGAAAGACGGATGCAACACGGACGGAAAAACACGGACCCACGGACCCAACACGGGTCCTTCACGGATTTGAGCACAGACACGGACGTGTGAAGGAGGCTGAAGGCTGTACCTGATATTGCAGCTCATCTTGACCCCAGCCCCATGCGGTGTATGCGGTACATCGGTGGAGGGACCACACTGCTCACTTCTGCCAATCTAAGGGGGTCTCTGTATGGTCTACTGAGCATCTGTGGACCTTCTGAGAGGGAATGTCATAACAAGTGTGTACAAGCAATAAGTACAGGAGGAGCAGAGCCTGCCTCCGCTGATCAGAGGGGGGCCAAGATTGGGCAAATTAAAAACTGCAATAAACAGTGTATAAGGTTTACTGACAGAATGTAATAGTGGTGGCCAGACAGAAAGGTGGACAGTAGAAGGCCGTCCCATAATAGACAACTCTTCCTTTAGGCCCCATTCACACGACCGTATGAATGGGGCCGTATCTATTCCGCAATATTGCGGAACAGATGCGGCTCCATTCACCTCTATGGGAGCGCACAGCCGGGGCTCCGCATAAAAAGATAAAACATGTCCTATACTTGTCCGCATGAGAGGCATAGGCATTTTGAATGGGGCGCCCGGCTGTGTGTTCTGCATCGCTGCGGAACAAATGCCGGACGGCAGCCGTAGTATTGCGGACCCGCAATAATACGGCCGTCTGAATGGGGCCTTAGTTAGCCGCTCCCCTGACTTCAGGTTGATTGATGGGGTTCTGGCTGCTGGAACTACATGCAGTCAGCCGGCATATGCAGTCTATGTTTGTAGCAGCTCTTTGCTTTAATTCCAAGTGAGACGGACCTTCTAACATGACACATGAACGGACAGGACAATCCCTTAAAGGAATAGTATTTCATGCGATTGCCCAAACATTTTAGCCTGAGCTATGGGATCTGTAAGGACAATGTAGGTGACAGAGAGACGGACATTTTACCTTGACGTCTGTAAATAATGAGACCAGACCGTGGTTGATGTTCACCAGGACGGACAGGAAGCTCTGAGATTGTTTGCTCGGACACTCGAGCTTTTTCTTTCTCCGATTCTGATAGTTGGAGTCCAGGATGTAATCGTATTGTAAGGTTTCTTCTTCTGAGCCGCTGTCATCATCTGCAAAGAATCATCAATTAACTTTAACCACACACACAAATCAGTCCACTGTGTGCAATCTCACCCTTAAGCCTAATTCACATTTCCGTGGAGCACGGTCCAGGACAATCCGTGAAATCCTTACCGTGCTTCTTCTGAGGCCGCCGCTGTACAGTGATAGACTCTATACGAGCGTGTACAGTATATCACTGTACAGCGGTGGCCTCAGGAAGCGCACGGCGTCATAGCAACCGGTGACGCCATGCGCTCCTGCCCTCAGAAGGAGCACGGTCTGGGATTTCACGGATCGTCCTGGGCTGTGTTCCACGGAAATGTAAATTTCGCTTTACCATGCAAAATGCAATGTAATAAGGAAGTAAATCTTAGGGCAGACTTAGAAGCTGCTTTACTGGCTACACCTATGATTACAATCTATCATGGGGTACTCAACTGTCCAATTACAGTCCGAATGGGGACCAGGGACACCAGCTGTCCGGACCCCACAAGGCCTGCCCATCAATTAGTCTCCTGTTGGGTCTGAATTATTCTTAGGCAGTCTGCCTAATTCAGACCCCAGACCAGACCCTAAATTGAATGAGTTTAAAGGTGCCACAGTGAGGAAGCCCAGCAGAGCATCGCAGGCCGGGAGGAGAAGAAGCGGGGAGCCAGCGTCTGTAGCCAGGTAAGTAAGCCCATTGCAGGTCCTGCCAAGCAGGGTGGGGGAGGGGCTGTTGCTGAAACCCCTCTTATTCTTGAACAACCCCTTTAAGGGGATGAATAAGTTATGGGGTTCGACTGAGTTGAGCTGTGGTCTGGAGTCTTAACTTTGGGTTCTAGTCTGGTTTTCCCACTAAGAAATAATAATAAATCTTGATGCAAATAGTTTGTGAAATGTTAAAGAAGAACTCCCACAAAAATGTTTATTCTCTGACCCGTTAGAAAGGTGCGTGATGTAATCTGTAGTGAATGTAATCGTCTCATCAGAGACTGTATTTGTGAGTTATCCCCTCTCTTCTTATAGTAGCTGGGTCATGTGACCAACTCCCTGACCTCCAACTGACCCAGGACAGGAAGCCAGTCACGTCTCTATTCATTCCTATGAGACTGAGAGTGAGGCTCCCATAGGAATACATAGAGAAATAGACTTCCTGTCCACACATAAGATGCTGTGTTATCTGGTGAGTCTGATTGCTGGTCACATGACACAGATGAGAAACATCAGGGAGATATAACTCACAAATACAGACACTGGTAAGAAAATGACATTCACTACAGATTACATCATGTACATTTCTAGCAGGACACGGAATAACATTTTTTGCGGGAGTTTTTCTTTAACAAGACAGTATCTGTTGGTGCTCAGCTCGGAGAGCACACAAATCTATACGAGTATCTCTGGTCTAATAGATTACACATAAAGGACAGAGACCACGAAATTCATAGCTCAGAGCTACTAGGGGAATGCTGGCGACATAAGGGAAGGGGGCTCTATGATGAGCTAATGGAAAGCATGGGGCCCATATCCCGTTCTAGCACAGGGCCCCTCTGCTTTCTGTATCCACCTCATAGGAGCAGGAGGTTCTCACCATAATGAAGTGTAGACTTAAATGCTCCACTGGAGTCCTTGCTGAAGGTGTTGATGAGCTGGCTCGCCACTGAGAGGCCGATTCCATAGGATAAGTTCTCAAAGGTCTCGACGGGTGAGGGGGCGGTGGGCTCCCAGAGCAGCAAATCATTGCTTATCCTGGAAAAGACACGTGTGGTGACAGTGAGGATGGTCACATCACCCAAATCTGTGGTAAGACCACTTCACGAGGCAGCAATTTGTACGACTGTCCAATTAATCTGAATGAAGACTGCAGGAATCCGTGCACCTACTGCAGGACCAACCCCATTCAGACGTATGGGCTAGCGTTATACTAGCCTAAAAGAAGACAGTAAGCACCCACCGGAGCTGACGTACCTGTTGTAGAGCTTCTCATAGAAGACTTTATTTGGTAGCATCAAGTACACACTGGGCAGAGTCAGCTCCAACACATAGTGGGAGTTACTGATGGATTTCTCCTGGAATTCAGTCATTTCTATGGCATCTCCGGGCATCACCATCTGACGGAAAGATTTAATATGACTGAGAGAAGAAACGCACGCTCTGCACAAGTACAGAAGAAGACCTCTTCTTATAAAAAAAAAATAAAAGCGTAATAAAGTTCGCTTTTCTCACCATATGAGAGCTTGTATTTAACCCCCTAACTGTTTTACCAGAGTCCAGCTCCAGCAGTGGGAAAAGTAGCTGCTTTAGATGCTGCTACCTCCTGAATGGTAGCAGCTAGAAACATGCAATTGGTCTTGTCTGAAAGCAGACATTCCAAGCTTTCAGACAATACAATGACAGCAATATGTTCAGGACAGAAAAAGATATCACTGATAGAAAATGGGATGCTGTGAATGCAGCTGAAAATGAAAGTAAAAACTTGCGATTATTCCCGACTTGATTTCTAAGAGTGATTTCTCCTCTGTTGCTTGGACTTTAGATGTCATTTGGTCTTGTGTGAAAGCCTGGACTGTCGGCTTTCAAACAAGACCAATTGCATGTTACCATTCAGGAGATATCAGCATCTAAAGCGGCCCTCCCCCCTCCAGTTAGCTACTTTTCACACTGCCCAAGCTGGACTCGGGCAAAACAATTAGGTGGTTAAGGAGAGAGCTGTAGTTTTATTTGGTGTCATTTTGGGGGTAGAGAAAAAGTATGTGACCCACCTTTTATTCAATTTTCTTTTTTTAACATGAGGCTGGATGTTACCAAATAGGATCTATGACATATCCAGTGCACATGATCCCCGGCGCCCTTCACCTCCGATTCAGCACATCACACTGATCTCACCTCTTCATTTTCAAACATGACCCTTCGGGAGGAGAACGGCGACGGCTCCGGACGCCTGAAGTCACAGACATCTTTAAGCGAGTGCGACGTTCCTTCATCATCCTCCTGAAATCTTCCATCGACTTCATCATCCTCCTCTGCAGAGACCCGCTCCAGGATGGAGTGCACAGCGATGGGATTGATTCTCAGCACAATCCTTGAAAACAGCACACAAAGTTTTAAAGAGCACTGGGATGTGGGATTGTATTACAAAAAGTTCTCAACTTTCTAACATAACCTGAGTTTCAATTCCTCACTATTTTAAAGAGTCCTGCTTGCTGTTGCACAGAGGAAGAAAATCTGTACAGATCTAATTCACAATTGAACAGAATAGTGAGTACAGCTCTGGAGTATAATACAGGATGTAACTCAGGATCAGTACAGGATAAGTAATGTATGTACACAGTGACTGCACCAGCAGAATAGTGAGTGCAGCTCTGGAGTATAATACAGGATGTAACTCAGGATCAGTACAGGATAAGTAATGTATGTACACAGTGACTGCACCAGCAGAATAGTGAGTGCAGCTCTGGAGTATAATACAGGATGTAACTCAGGATCAGTACAGGATAAGTAATGTATGTACACAGTGACTCCACCAGCAGAATAGTGAGTGCAGCTCTGGAGTATAATACAGGATGTAACTCAGGATCAGTGCAGGATAAGTAATGTATGTTACACAGTGACTGCACCAGCAGAATAGTGAGTGCAGCTCTGGAGTATAATACAGGATGTAACTCAGGATCAGTACAGGATAAGTAATGTATGTACACAGTGACTGCACCAGCAGAATAGTGAGTGCAGCTCTGGAGTATAATACAGGATGTAACTCAGGATCAGTGCAGGATAAGTAATGTATGTACACAGTGACTGCACCAGCAGAATAGTGAGTGCAGCTCTGGAGTATAATACAGGATGTAACTCAGGATCAGTACAGGATAAGTAATGTATGTACACAGTGACTGCACCAGCAGAATAGTGAGTGCAGCTCTGGAGTATAATACAGGATGTAACTCAGGATCAGTACAGGATAAGTAATGTATGTACACAGTGACTGCGCAGTACTGGCCAAATGTGAAAAGTTGCCTAAAGTAGTAATACCCCTTTAAGGAGGACAGAAGTAATGCATATTATACTGTGATTGATAAGAAACCCGCATAAAGTTAACCACAATATAATTTTCTGACTATAACACAGGTAATGAACCTTGGCCAGTCAAAGTTGTCAGATGTGGTCATATCTCCATCAACTTCATTGTTCTTCTTCACAACCTTGAGGAACTGGATCTGCTGGCCATCGCTGTCCTCCTGGAAGGCCCCTGGATAAGACACAGAGTGAAGAACGGATGGGCTCTCTCATTAATACAGGCCGGTCTCGCTGACGCTCACGGGACTCTCTACTGCAGGTGCCTACCCGTCAGCTCTCTAAACGTCAGCTCCAGCTTCAGCTGTTCCGGGGAGCTGCCGCTAAGGACCTCAGTCTTAAAACTCCACATCAGAAAAGTTTAAATGTAAGACTTCTTTCTGGAGGGATTTCTTGAACCAAGGACCTCGCTCTTGGTCGGACCTGAGGTCAGGAATCGGGAAGCGCACGGCAAGGTGGAGGGTCGGTGCGGAAACCAGGAAGGAGGTCCTCGTGTTTGCGGGGGATCGAGAGTCGTCCAGAAGAACCTCGGGAAAGTCTTTGTGCTGAAAAACAGACGAATCCTAGATATATGGATAAACAGCCTCTTCTTTGTTGTAGAATTTGGCATATTTGCCATTTTTCCACCATTTTCCTCCAGCCGGGCCAACAGGTCACCCAGCCTTAGTGTTTTCTGACCAGTGGTCAGGACAGGAGGTACTGGAAAGTAACTGCACCAGATTCACGTACGACTGGGCGCCATCCCACATATAATGCCCAATAATCAACTTTACTACAATTCAATAGACGGCAGTGGAAATTCTTCATCCACATGTCGACCTTAGACTTGGCCCCTATGTAGAGGATAGGGAATATTTGTACGACTGGTGGGGTTCCTACAGCGGGGACCCCCTTCCCCCTCAATATGAAAACTAGGATCCTGTGAGTGACAATCAGGCATGCACACTGATGCTTCATTCATCTTAATGGGACTGGGGAGGGGTTGCTAAACACTGTACTTTGCAACCAAGTAAAAAAAATGAATGTAGTGGCAGTGGGGATGCTCGACTCCATTCAGTAGGCTGCACAAGTCCCCCAGTCTCATGATTGATGATGGTCACATTGGTTAGATCATAGGGGAGAAGTTTATTACATGGTCCCCCCCCCTTAACTGTTTTGCCAGAGTCCAGCTCCAGCAGTGGGAAAAGTAGCTACCTGGAGGGAGGAGGGCTGCTTTAGATGTTGCTACCTCCAGAATGGTAGCAGCAAAAACATGCAACTGGTCTTGTTTGAAAGAAGACATTCCAAGCTTTCAGACAATACTAGAATGACAGCAATATGTTCAGGACAGAGAAAGATATCACTGATAGAAATCGGGATGCTGTGAATGCAGCTGAAAATGAAAGTAAAAACAGGTTTTACTTGCGATTATTCACGATTTCCCTTGATTTCTAATAGTGATTTATCCTCTGTTGCTTGGACTTAGCTGCCTTGTATGAAAACCTGGACTGTCAGTTTTCATACAAGACCAGTTGCATGTTTCTAGCTGCTACCATTGAGGAGATATCACCATCTAAAGCAGGCCTCCTCCCTCCAGTTAGCTACTTTATACACTGCCCGAGCTGGACTCCAGCAAAACAGTTAAGGGGTTAAAGATCTTCAGCAATTATTTCCGCTGCACAGCGGCGCCTCTAGGAATCCACGGAGAACCACGGCCATATTCACTGGCGTGAGGCTGTGGTGCAGTTACCTGCGGGTGCCCGGGAGGGGCACTGTGCAAGGAAAATAATGCCCTCGGATCTCTGGACTGGCGGGGCACCCACACTGATCATACCAACATAACACGCCCAAGGGATACGCCATAAGATTAATAGAAGACTATGATATCCCTTTAAGGAGGGACCCATAGGGGGACACAGGACACCTGGGCTGTAATAAACCTCTGCTGCAGACCCTCATTCTGAGGATGCAATTCATCAAATTGTGTAAGGACTGACAACAAACTCCTGATTTCCCTGAGGCATGTGCCACGACGTGCGGTCTTGTGCCTTTATATGCTCGTGGCGCTCCCAGGTATCTTCTCATAATTTACAGCAGGGGGGGGGGG
Source organism: Rhinella marina (assembly GCA_900303285.1). Taxonomy (NCBI): domain Eukaryota; kingdom Metazoa; phylum Chordata; class Amphibia; order Anura; family Bufonidae; genus Rhinella; species Rhinella marina. The sequence continues at coordinate 12,813 of ONZH01026535.1, read as the reverse complement.
GGGGGGGGGGGGGGCTTGGGTCATTATCCAATGTATATGGACCTATATGTTGGCCTGGCTAATGGGTATGCTCAAGTCCAACCTCACCTTTAACCTCATCTCCCTGTCACATTGAATAAAAACGTGCACCCACCAGACTAATGTGCTTGTTGTAAGAGGCGAAGAGATGCGAGGTCATCATTTCCACGGTTCCCAACTTCTGCACCTGCAGCAGCGAGTTTAACCGGTCCACGATGGTGATGTCGAGCTCGCAGGAGGCGGACGACAGCTGGACGTGCAGCTCTGACCTCTGCGGGAGGGAACTCAGGCGCCCAGAGCTGCCCTGTACAGGAGACAAATGGTGGCATTACTACATGGGAAGAGACCTGAACCTAGTGAGGCAGAGAGGGACCATGCCGAGAGCTCTGTAATGGGAAGTGCATCGGAGTCTGAACGGCATTCAGCCTAAATAAAAGCAGTCCCATTCACAGACTGCAAGCAGAGATCGACAATCAGTTGTTAAAGGGGTTGTCCAAGTTAGTTTTTGTATGTGTCTAACCAGGCAAATGTAATGTTTTTTTCAATGCACTTTAACTTCAGTGGCCCCTTTCTCAGATTTCACGGAGGGTCACATGACCTGTGATGTCAGCTTCTCTCCCTGCTCTGCTGATGTTTCGTGCACAAGCCTGAGAGATCAGATAAGAGTCTGTATACGAGACATCACTGTGCTGGCCACACCCCCCTGCACTTCCGGCTGCTGCTGCTGCTCTCTCCCTGGATTCTTTCAGATAAGATTTTAACCCCTTCAGCCAGCAGAGACTCAGGGCTGAAGGCTTTACTGAGTAGCTGCAGGTAGCGAGGAGACAAATTCTGGACACAGGAGCTGACAGACTAGAGAAGATCTGTAGAGCATTGCATAAGAACAGGTAGGAGGAAGATCCTGTGTGTATCAGCAGTGTCATTGCACAGCTGGGACTTGTAGTCCCACACATACAACATGCTGCTGAGTATCCCAGAAGGCAGACATGTCACTCAGGGCAGAACTTGTATTCACTCCCATTGCAGAGCAGGGGGAGGGGCAGAGATTGTTGTTATTGCAGGTAAACAAAGACCAGAAGAGAACCAGGGAAATGAGGAAATATAGATTTTTTTTGCCTAAAACTTGCTTAACTTGCTGCCCATCAGATTTACAGCGCTACATATTTTTTTCATAACTCGGACAACCCCTTTAAAGAGGTCGCAGCACTCGGATGATGACGGTTGCCCTTTTCTCGGCCTGTGACCTCTTTAAAATGTCTTATACATTGCTGCTGTAGAGTCTGTGCAACTCCTGCACATAGCTGGCTGTGCTGCTGCTTCTAAGATGGATGTGACAGCACCAGGGGCTGGGGTCATTTTGGGGCATAGGCACCCACAGGCAATCGGGGCACTTAAATTTTTTTTTGTGTGTGTGTGGTTTTCCCAAAACCAAAGCAAAACTACATAAAATTACTGCAGTTTAGGGAAGGAGACGGCAGTGTGTGAATAAGCCATAAGCCAAACCCCCTATCCAGTTAGCATCAGTGTCACCTGTGCTCCTCGGTTTTCTGAACGCTTGTAGTGTAAGTGAACGCACGGCGACGACCGGCAGTCAGGATCGTTATCCACGGCAAATTTCAGCAGCTGAAAAACAAATCTGAATTACGGAAGTCGCTCTCATCATAATGAGGAATTACACAGTGATGCAGGGGGGCTGCGTACACTGAACGTCTGCAACTTTCTAATATACTTCAGGTTTCAATCCCTGCAGTTTCAGTCACAGATAAAATACTCGAAAGCTGCATATTCAATTACGAGGGAGCCCCTGTATGTAGTGGTAGTGTGAACCACGGCCAAGAGCAGCAACACAAATCCACGCCGGTTCTTGGCTGTGCGGCACACTACACCAGTGGGCATCCCGAGAGCCGGATTGGTCCTTTTTTTGGGAAAAGGACTGCAATCAGCACCGAGTTTTGTTGCATTTGTATGGCCTGCCAAGACATGTTGAGAGTTGTAGTTTCCCTGTAGATGACAACCATTAATGTGGAAAAGCTGAATTAAAAACGTGCCACTTTTTAGTGGCAGCTACCCCCTAAAGGGGTCCTCTCACTTCAGTAAGTGGCATTTATCATGTAGAGAAAGTTAATACAAGACACTTACTAATGTATTGTGATTCTCCATATTGCCTCCTTTGCTGGCTGGATTCATTTTTCCATCACATTATACACTGCTCGTTTCCATGGTTACAGACCACCCTGCAATCCATCAGTGGTGGTCGTACTTGCACACTATAGGAAAAAAAAAAAAAATGTCCGGGACCATGGCAGCGCACATAGGCTAGTGCTTTTTTCCTATAGTGTGCAAGCACGACCACCACTGATAAATTGCAGGGTGGTCGTAACCATGGAAACGAGCTGTGTATAATTTAATGGAAAAATGAATCCAGCCAGCAAAGGAGGCAATATGGAGAATCACAATACATTAGTAAGTGCCTTGTAATGACGTTCTCTACATAATAAATGGTATTTGCTGAAGTGAGACAACGTCTTTAAGAAGATGAATGACCCGAGATTCTCAAGACTATGACAGGAGGAGTGTTCCTCAGCACATCATTCATGTCTAGTAACATAGAACTGTAACCCCCCAGGTCGTACCTCTGTGTACTGAGGAGGGACCAGCTGCGAGTCACAGGGGAAGAGACACTCCAGGAGCTCCATCTGACCAACGCACACATCCGAGCTGTAACACCGGGAGCCGGACCGCTGCCGCTGCTCATGGGAGATTTTTATTTGTGTCCCTATGAACCTATTAAGACAATTAAAATTATCATATTATTAAAATGAATCCTGAACATGTAATGTATGTACACAGTGACTGCACCAGCAGAATAGTGAGTGCAGCTCTGGAGTATAATACAGGATGTAACTCAGGATCAGTACAGGATAAGTAATGTATGTACACAGTGACTGCACCAGCAGAATAGTGAGTGCAGCTCTGGAGTATAATACAGGATGTAACTCAGGATCAGTACAGGATAAGTAATGTATGTACACAGTGACTGCACCAGCAGAATAGTGAGTGCAGCTCTGGAGTATAATACAGGATGTAACTCAGGATCAGTACAGGATAAGTAATGTATGTACACAGTGACTGCACCAGCAGAATAGTGAGTGCAGCTCTGGAGTATAATACAGGATGTAACTGAGGATCAGTACAGGATAAGTAATGTATGTACACAGTGACTGCACCAGCAGAATAGTGAGTGCAGCTCTGGAGTATAATACAGGATGTAACTCAGGATCAGTACAGGATAAGTAATGTATGTACATAGTGACTGCACCAGCAGAATAGTGAGTGCAGCTCTGGAGTATAATACAGGATGTAACTGAGGATCAGTACAGGATAAGTAATGTATGTACACAGTGACTGCACCAGCAGAATAGTGAGTGCAGCTCTGGAGTATAATACAGGATGTAACTCAGGATCAGTACAGGATAAGTAATGTATGTACACAGTGACTGCACCAGCAGAATAGTGAGTGCAGCTCTGGAGTATAATACAGGATGTAACTCAGGATCAGTACAGGATAAGTAATGTATGTACACAGTGACTGCACCAGCAGAATAGTGAGTGCAGCTCTTAAGTACAATACAGAATATAACTCAGTAGGAGTAAAAGATAAGTAATGTAATGTAAGAACAATGTTATTCAGATATTTAGAGACAGAAACAAAGCAAATGTAAGTAAAATGTAACGCGTTTCATTCATACCTGAGGTGATCGTGTGTACACGCTTCAGCAAAAACATTCCGTAAAAAGGCAAAGTCATGTTGTGCAAAGGTCTGTGGATCCAGCGTCTCAATGCGGCTGAAGAAGCTGAGAGACAGTGGTGTCAGTGGATTGGGGCTGGATGTGCTCTCGGTTGGTGGTAGAGGGTCAATATGTAGCACCGAGAAGGACAACGAGCCCACCGCAAGTCTGAACACGAGCTCAGGCCGAGAGTCGTCCAACGAGACGGATCGGTTTGGTAATGCTGTAAAATAAAGTGCAATTATATGGGCAGCCAAACCTAAAAACATATCCACCATACGATGGGCTATGGGCAGTCGGTGTGGAACTACAAGATCCAGCAATTCATGAGGGTCCCTCCCTGGTGAACTATGAAACTGATACTGTAATTTCAGTGGCATTTAATTTTGGCCCCATAGAAATGAATGGAGGGCAGCGATGAGAATAACCCTTTAAAGTTTTTAAGTTGATCTCGTTTCAAGAATTCTTTAGTAATAATCGTACGGCAATGATAAAGTCCAGCTGAACTTACAGGTTCTGCGCAGGGAGTTCTGCTGCACACTAGGTTTGAATGAAGCCCCTCGTACTGCCGGCTCTTCCAACCGACCGTGCTCCTGGTAGTCACTCCATGCTGCCTAGAAATAAACAGGAGACAAATATTCTCATAGGGACAAGTGGCGATGTGCTGGTAAATCAGACGTCAGAGCGCCGGTCGCACTTCGGCAATTAGGTCTTATTTACTTACAGAGATACCGGCATCTTCTCCTACTTTGCATTGGTGGATAGTTTTGCAAAACTGAATCTATTGGTTGTTTGTGCAAATCATGAGAAGTCAAGAGCTCTCGATAGGTTGGAGTAAGAGTAAGATGGCAGCTACTTTAAAGAAGCTCTTCAATTTAAAGGGGTATTCCCATCTGAGACAAAGGGGTCATTGTCTGATAGGTGCAGGTCAAGCACCAACACTGAGAACTGAGCGGGAAAGGTAGTAGCTGGAGGACACCGGGTTTTACAGGGTCCGGCCACCACCAAGCGCTCTCCCCATAGTAGTGAATGGGAGCATACCAGGTTTGCGCGGCCACCGCTTCCATTCATTTCTATTGGGCCACCAAAAATAGCTAAGTTTTTTGACCCAACGAATGGGGGTTGGCTGCGTAGTGCACCCTCCATAAGTTTTGGGGCTCTGTAGGTGGGACCCGCACCTATCAGACAATGGGGGCATACCCTAGAGATATGCCCCCATTGTCTAAGATGGGAATATCCCTTTAATATTTAACACAAGCTAAAAAATGCATGCAGTAAAAAAAATGCATTTTTTAAAATTTTCTTAACTTTTTGGTATTTTTTTTTATTTGCATAGAGGGATTTAGATTTTCACTTAAAGAGAACCTTTCACCACTCCTGACATGCCTGTTTTAATCACTTCATGCATTCCCCATGTAACAACAATTCTGGAGCCTCTATTCTTATGTCTGTATGTTGTGCCATTCCTTTATTATTTGCACTAGAAGTTATGAATGAATTGCTATTTGTCTTCAGTAAGGGTACAGAGGGGAGGTGACCAGTTGGGGGGGTGTCCCTGTACAGTCTGAACATGGCAGCACTGATTGGATAGAGTGAGTCTGTGCAGGGACACCCCCCCAACTGGTTACCTCCCCTCTGTACCCTTACTGCAGTCTGCTAGCAATTCATTCATAACTTCTAGTGCAAATAATAAAGGAATGACACAACATAGAGACATAAGAATAGATGCTCCAGAATTGTTATTACATGGGGAATGCATGAAGACATTAAAACAGACATGTCAGGAGCGGGGAGAGGTCCTCTTTAAGTATAACGTACTGGCATTTATTCATGTACTAACAGCACAAAGTCCGGGGTTACGGCATAAATCGGGCAGCCCTGGGTTCCTCCAGTGCACCTTGGGGCATCCATCCACATTAGGTATGGGCTTTCACTGCATCACAGAGATCCCCAGTGACACAATCAAATTGGCGTCACATTGGTGGTGGTGGGCGGCGCTCCGTCTTTCCCTTTCAATGACGCAATCAGCACTGAATGCAAAATTCAAAGGGTTAACTGGCAGAGCTGAGAGGTTCCTCTGGTCTCTGTGGTTAGAGCGGAGTTGTGGCTTCTGACCACACAGACACACTCCGACTGAGTATTCCTGTTCTGTGTCCTCAAGTGATTCACTGACTCATTTTTCGGCTAGCCCTCTATATACCGTACTCAGCCGTTCAGTGAGGGGCCCACAAAGCAGCAATGAAGTTTAGCTTACACCAGGAATGGCCAACCTGCAGCTCTCCAGCTGCTGTAAAACTACAACTCCCACCATGCCCTCCTGTAGGCTGATAGTCTAGGAATGCTGGGAGTTGTAGTTTTGCAACAGCTGGAAAGCCTCAGGTTGGTCTAGATAGATATATATAATATATATATATATATATATACATAGAACTATACCCACCGCAGTGCCCCCTAGTGGTGATCCGACAGGAGAATTGTTGTAAGTGCTGGTCAGTGACAGGTCTAAATCCACTGTTGGTGGATCTCCAAGAGGAGGGAGGGAGGAGAGGCTGTGAGACATGTCCATATCTGCCATCGAGAAGAAAACTTCTTCATCTAAATGGAGGAGAAAACCATTTTATATTTACAACCACTGGCAAATGCTAGATTCTCCGTACATACAGGGGGAGCGCCGCGCTCCTTACCGTGGCTAGAAGGGGTCTTTGCGGTGTCCGTCTCGTAGAAGCTGTGTTCTGCAGACGCCCCCCCGGACAGGTCTTCCTTTCTCAGATAGCGTTTCAGCTCCATCTGAAGCCGTAACTCGTCCTCTTGTTGCATCGGGCGGCTCTTCCTGTCTTTTCTAGACATGCCCAATCGGTCGGTGGTTTCTGAGAACAGTAAAACAGGCCAAATACGCGTCACAAAGAGAGAGGCAGCTTCCAAATAGTTCCATAGAGAGGGGAGGCAGTCAGGTCCGTGACAGAAAAGACATGGGGGAGGGGGGAAATTTACCTAAGGCTTAATGCACCGAACTGTGCCCCAAGAGGCGGCTCAATGCACCGAACTGTGTATAGCGTCGTACATTGTATAGTGGCCGTGCTTGGTATGGCAGCCTAGCGGCGACTAGGACATGTGACTGATGATCGTGATGTCACTGGTCTAGGGAAAGATGTGAGAGAAGGCTGCAGCACTACTGTTAGCACCACTGCCTTCTGAAATAGCTGATTGGCAGGGGGTCCATAGGACAGGTCATCAGCTTTGAAGTCTCTAAAATCCAGTTTCTAAGCAACTTTCTACAGACTCATCAAAAATGTCCTAAAATTTAGCTTCTGCAGAGTGTAAGTCCTTTGCCTAGATGCTGGTGCTGCCATCAGAGCCTGTTTCTGACGGCTCGTTCTGTGTTAGAGATAGCAGCAGGGAAGGGGAGGAGGTTACACATGGCAGAGCGGAGCGTGGAGAGGGATAAAACATCCAAGGAGGGAAGATCATACCGGCTGCAGATAGGGAGGAATCAAATAGGCTGTGTACATGTGTAGGGAGAAATCAGAGCACCCACAACAGATTCTGCAAGGAGAGGGAGAGGATCACACTCAACAGAATCAGTAACTGTCAGTACAGAGGACAGGAGATTCACGAGTTATAGAAGGGGAAAAAAAAAATCAGTCTATGAATGAAGCTGTGCTGATACATGAGAGCTAGTGAAGACAGCAGCGGCCAGGACACACAGATTCAGCCTGTATTACTGGGAGGGACGCTTCATAAAAGAATAGTCTGAAACTAGGAGCAGGTTGTAAACAGAGGGTCTGGAAAAGAGATGTAAAGAGATGCCCATAAATTTCGACAGATTTTTTATGCTGACTGTTAGGTCAGCTTAAATGGAGAAGGGAATGGTCTTAAAAAAAAAAAAAAAGGGTTTTCAACATTTTTTTTTACTGATGACCTATCCTCTAGATCGGTCTGACACCTGGGACCCCTGCTGATCAACTGTATGAGAAGGCAGCAACACTCCTGTGAGCACCGCGGCCTTCTCGCAGCTCACCAAGCACAGCGCGCCGTACATTGTATAGTGGCCGTGCTTGGTATTGCAGCTCAGCCCCATTCATTTGAATAGGACTGAGCTGCCCCTAGGTCACGTGATCGATAAACATATCGTCATTGGCCTAGGAAAAGCAGAGATAAGTCTGCGGCGCTCACAGGAACGCGGGTGTCGGACCCCACCGATCAGATACTGATGACTTATCCTGAGGATAGATCGTCAGTAAAAAAATAAATCTCGGAAAACCCCTTTAATGCGTTCAGGCTCAGTGGAGAAAATCTGCTTACATAAAGCCAAATCACGCAGCTATAAATTCCAGGAAAAATAATAATGCCATAAAACCACAGAAAATGTTGACATTAAAAAGGGACAGTAATAAAGAACCGGCCTGCATCATAAAACGTCAGGCGTTTCTGCACAAATTCATTAGAACTCGTGATGATGCATTGTAGCTGGAAACCCATTAACACGTGATAACAGCCGCACGAAGCGAAGACTGCGGCAGCGGATTACAGAACGTAAAATGAACAGATGTTTTTTGGAAGGGTCGATGAAAGGACAGGGCTGGAGGAACAACGTGAGCTTTATCTGCTGAGAGTCTGAGCGGACGAGGGGCTTTCTTACCTGGCCCTGCAACTGACGACAGCATGTCCAGCAGAAGGTGAACTTGTCGAGGAGAAAGGAAGACGTGAAAAGAATCCACCCGTCCGTCCACATCCAGCTGACGGTAGAGAAAGAAGAAGAGATCAGTCGACCATGGAGATTAGTGCGGTGCGAGTATCAGCGTCCCTAACACTCTCTGCAAGGGATTATCAGTCATTTCCACCAAATAATGTGATTAATGCCTTATGCACACAAGTCAGTGTTCGGTCAGTGATTTCCATCAGTGATTTTGAGCCAAAACCAGGTGCAGCTCTAAAAACAGAACAGGAGCAGATCTTTCCCTTTATACCTTATGTCTGCGGAGGTTTTGGCTCACAATTACTGATGGAAATCACTGACCAAACACTGATGTTTGAATAAGGCTTAAAGGGTTTGTCTCATGATGGACAATGGGGGCAACTGGTAAGTCTAGCGCTGAACTCTCGCGCATGCGCCCTAAAATTTTCCCGGCGCAAGCGCTGTCTTCTCTTCTGCGCACGCGCCGTCACTCCGCTAGTCCCGGGAGTGACGGCGCGTGCGCAGAAGAGAAGACAGCGCTTGCAGTGTAGACACTGCAAGCGCTACTGCGCATGCGCCGGGAAAATTTTAGGGCGCATACGCGAGAGTTCAGCGCTAGACTTACCAGTCTAGCGCTGTCTATCAATTACAGGAGGGGGCGTGATTAGAGACAGGGGACGTGCCTCGGGCCCGGGGAGCGGTGCTCCAGAGGAAAGAGGCCGCTCCCCGGTGCTCCGATGGCTCATTTGCATATGTTTTAAAGTTTAGATTTCTACGTGACCGCTGCGCAGAACTCTGCATGAGGGTATATTCACACGACCGTATAATTTTATCCGGGTCCGATCCGCATTTTACGGAATAGATGCGGATCCATTCATTCCTATGGGTGAATAAAATGTGCGGACAACATTCAGTATGTTGTCCGCATCCGTATTTCCGCATTTCTGGTCCGCAAGAATATGAAGCTTGTCCTACTATTGTCCGCACAGATTGGTCCGCAGCCTCATTCAAGTCTATGGATCCGCAATTTGCGGATGACATACGGAGTGGTTTCCGTATGTTATCCGTTTTTTGCGGATCCGTATAATTGAAGGCCTTGACAACTATGAATTATTCTTTTTTTCTCTCTCTCTCTTTTTTTTTTTAAACCTTCCGTTTTTTGCGGACCGTAAAAAACGGAAGACATGCGGAACACATTCGGAAGCCATTCTTCCGCAAAATGCGGACACACGGTTCAGTTATTTGCGGACCGCAAAACGGAAAGGACTCAACACGGTCGTGTGAATGTACCCTGAAAGGTATGATTTTAAAAGTTGTCACTAGGACTTGTAACCTATGTATTTAAATACAAGCTAGTGACAGAGCCTCTTTAAATCATAGGGTTATTCCTATCACAGTCAAGTACGGTAAATTCACAGAATATGTGGACCAAGGAACCCAAAGCCAACTGGTGCGGCTGCCATCATATTCAAGAGGAGAATGAATGGAGAAGTGGCCGCAGGTGTGTGATGGTTCACCAGAATGAACGGTGACAGCCCCGCACATGCGCAGTCATCTCTCCATCTCTACAGTCTGCTGTCACCAGGCAGGTGCGGGTCCCCCAGAGAAGACTCCACTCTGAGGGACATGTTCAGACAGATTTTCAACATGGATGTTAGTACAAATATCAGGCAGAAATCAGTGTGAAAACACATCTTCCATCTGGCAAGACGGTTTCTGCACAGAAAAATGCGTCTGGATTAACCCAAAGAACATGGCGAAAAAGTGCATGGATTTGCCACAGAAGTCCGAGGCTCAACTCACGACTGGCTTTAAAATCATGGACTGATTTTTTCAGCTTGACCTGAACACGCCCCGTGGATTTACGGAGCACGTAACGCACAGCAAGCCCACATCAAATCACAGGACACGAGGATCAGGTCTTAATACCGTCATCCACATGTAATGGAAAAGTTCTGAGCAAAAAAAAAAAAAATCCACCATGCTGCAGATTGTCAGCTCTGGAGCATGCTCTATCTGCTGTGGAAACGGAGCGAGTTCTGCCCGTGGATTTTGCAGCAGCTGCGGTGGATTTCTTTGGTCACAGACTCCTCGTGCAGCTCCTTCAGTAGTCTGTGTGTAACAGGAAAGTCACTGACCTTTGCCCCCGGAAGGACTTCATTCTGTTTCAGGATTAGCCCCAGCTCAATTTTACCGACCAGCGCGGCGATCTGTACCGGGTCGGAGGGCGTGACTTCGGTGACGCTCCTTGTGAACTGTGGGTGAGGTTCAAACACTGGTTTTGGGTTCCAGCTTGGAGACAGTTTTGGCTCAGTTTCCTAAAAAAAAAAAAAAAAGCAATAAATATCACGGGTCACTGATTACGCCTCATTGATTACCACCAACATCACAGAATATCACTCCCATCAGCTCCTGGGCCTCAGGAACACATTTCCCTGCACTTGGGCGGTTTGAAGGAAATAAACGTTCGGTCCTCCTGGCCCTATTCTAGGATACAGAACCTGTTACCAAACTACAACTTCTAGCACGTCCCACAGTTTGCATTTGTCTAGGCCTGATGGGAGTTGTAGTTTTGCAGCACCTGAACCACCACAAATTGGAGACCACTGACCCAGGATACGGCAGAAGTCACTGCTGCCCATCAAAATGAAAGGTCTAGAAAGAAATATGGGATATGAAGTCTCTTTGGACAACTCTATACATATGTAGGTGATGGGAGGAGCCTCTCCATTGCTGCAGCTATGCTAGGACATGTTCTATCGCTTTTCCGGGACCGCTGCAGAAAGCAACGAATGCACACGGCACACATCGTGCTGTCCGCATCTTTTAAGGCCCCACAGAAATGAATGGGTCCGGATCTGAGCTGAAAAAACTACTGTTGTGTGTGAATGTAGCCTTATGGCCCGTGCACACGGCCGTGGAGCTGTGTGAAAACCCGGACCGTGCTTCTTCTGAGGGCAGGAGCGTACAATGTCATTGGTTGCTATGACGCCGTGCGCTTCCTCAGGCCGCTGCTGTACAGTAATACACTCTATAGGAGTTTGTACAGTGTATCACTGTACAGCGGTGGCCTCAGGAAGCGCACGGCGTCATAGCAACCAATGACACTGTACGCTCCTGTCCTCAGAAGGAGGACGATCCCGGTTTTCACGAACCGTCCCGGACCGTGCTCCACGGCCGTGTGAAAGGGCCCTTAGACAGAGAAAAAAGTCTGTGTATTACAGGGACAGCCCATTTAAGAGGTGTTGGCATATTAAGAAGTGATAGCAAATCACTAGGACATCACATCACTTTATAATCAGTGCAGGACCAACCTCTGGACCCCATCGATCCCGGGACTGAAGATGACACAGCCCTGATTTGACGTGCAGCCCCTTCTAAGCTTTATCTGCACAGTTGCACCCCGGCCACCCAGCTGTGCAGGGAACTAATGCTGGCTCCATGCACTGAATTTTCATAAACATTTTGATATAAATCATGGATACATATCAAAAGTTTAGATTGGTGGTGGGGGTGGGGGGTCTGAGTGCTGAGACCCCCATGGATCCCTGGAACGAGGAGAGAAAAGTGCTTGCATAGTGTACGCTCTCCCCTCGCTGCAGGATAGGAAGAGAGACAGACTCAGTAGAAAGTCCATGGGCCCCTTTCTCCTCAGTCTCCCGCAGTTAGGGTGACCTTACAAAGGCCTAGTCCCTTCGGCACAGGACACGCCATACATGTCTGATAGGCGCCCATCTCTAGAATAGTGCTCCTTCTGCTGCCGCCATGGATGGAGAGGTGGCCACAGAAGTGTGGATCTCTCCATTCACTACTATGGGAGTTCCGAAAATTGCCTGCATTCAGATACAGAAAACAACAAGGCCATTACCACGTGCAGAGTAGAAGAAACGGGCGAGGATCTTGCAGATGCCGGGAACTCATCCCAGAAGAAGGAGACTCCGCTCAGTTCAAGAACTTTATGGGCAAAGGCAGAAGGTCTGTGGACATTGATCCCGGACTGCTCGTCCACAGTCTCATCGGAGTACACAGTCCTGTAAGTAGATGACAGCGTGAGCGAGGCCACCTACCTGCTCTCCAGATCACACACACGTTCACACACGGCTCTTACCTGCTGATTCTAATTTCAAGGGCGCACCCAGTTTTAGAGTTGTCGGGGATGTTCTCTATTCTAAATACGGTGTCGATAAAAAGTGACTCGGACCCGTCGCAGGACTGGAAGATAACAAGGAAATTGTGCAACCATTGAAATGCATTCGGACTGCTCAAGCAAAATCATTTTAATTGCTAATTTGTAGGACTCTGCTTGTTTGTCAGTGCATAGGAATCATGGGA